>LOEQ01004835.1:371883-398282 GCA_001685075.1 Bramus lutescens | reverse complement strand
ATCTATCTATCTATCTATCTATCTATCTATCTATCTATCTATCTATCTATAAAACAATGTAGTCTGAATCTCCAGAGAGACAGACCAATGGAGACATACAGGATAAAGCAGGTAAAGTGCAAAGACATACCTAGCCTAGAGATAACTCTGGCCAAAGAAATATCTTTAAAAAAAAATAACTGAAGCACTGGCCTGAATCTCATTGCAAGCTTATGCCTTTCATTAGCACTTGTCTCAAATGAAGATAGCACATTTTTCTTTTGATTTTAGTGTGGTAGAGCTGTTCTTCTTAGTACACCTTTATCTTAGGAAAAGTAAAGGATGTGCCACAAAGGAATGAAGGTGCATTAAACTCTGAGTGCAGTACCAAGATTATCTCTTTGACTTATTTTGCATAAAGGGGGAGTGGAAATTCGTGTATCTTCAAAAGCACCAGCATCTTTTCCTTCTGTAGAGAGAAAAATTTTACCTTTACTGAAATACAACTTCCATTAAAGTAACATGCCAGGAAGGACTTTGCATAAGCATGTATTCAATATGTTTATCTCAATAAGAGTCCAAGAACCAGACATCCTATGCATATGGCACCACACATTCAGCCACACCTGACCAACACTACAGCCTTTTAGCTGTGTTTCTTTTTATCTTGTTGTATTTCATTCACTCCTTTATCCTAGTAAATTCTTTAATCACATCATTCCACAATCTCTTGATATTCTCTGTTCCTTCATTCATGACCATAGCAATAACCACTTCTAGGTGGACATGATCCTGCTTTGGCTCTAGACCTAGACAGAAACCAGTCACCAAGTCTCTATTCTAGTGCGCACTGTTCCTAAGAACCAGTGTACTTCTATCCTGCTATCTCTTTTCTTTCAAGCTTTCTCTCATTATCTTCCTACTCTGAGGGGCATTTGGGGTGTCGAGACCCTTTCTCCGAAAGAGACAAGATTTGTACCACATTCCTGGTTCAGAATTTTAAACTCTCAATCTAGTCCTGTGCTTGGATCTGCCTTTTCCATCTGGACTCATGCTCTCTTCTCACCAGAGACCCTGAACAGCCTTACGAATTCATCGACAGCATTCTTCATGGAGGTGATCTTTATATAGGTCTCAATGGGGCCACGGCTGTCAGTTTCTCTGCAGTATTTGCCTTACAAATACTTTTTAAAGATTACCTTCTGGATATACACTCTCCACGTGTTTTGCTACTGAGGGATAAAAATGGCAGCAGATTGCCCAATCCTCATGTTGCCCTCCATAACAAAAGCTGGTGGCACAAATGCAGGGGGTATCTGTTTTTCCACTCATGAGAAACTCTTCACAGACAGGCTGTAAATAGCTTGGGTGGTATTGACATGACATTAACTCTCTTTCCTGTCTACACCTTAAGAATTTTAGCTTGTTACTTTGCTCATGTGTGCCATGTCTCTAAATATATTACTAAAGGCCTTGGGAGTTGGTTTCTATTCAACTTTCTGATAGGTGATAATTTGTTATTTTGAGCAATTTTTTTCATACAGAGAAATATACATATATGTTCAATTCAAAAGGCTCCACAAATTAAGCACTTCTTCCAAGATACAGACTCTGTGTGCTGAACAGATAGACAGACATCTTGGCTGTTAAGGATGTACAGGGAGGGCTGTTGCAGAATACCTGAGTTCAGGTCTCAGAACCCCAGTCAGGAGTCTCACAGGCATCCATGTCTCCAGATCCAGATGATCTGGCTCCATCTTCTGTCCTCTAAGGAGACCCACATGCACATGTTTGTGAACATGCACAGGCACACAAGAAAAATAGTGTTTTAAAAATATACACATCTCTAACGGAAAATAGAGGCCATGAATGTGAAGGAAAGCAATGAGAGTTATGTGGGAGGTTTTAGATTGAAGACATACAAGGGGGGAAATGTTGTAATTATAATCTTAAAAATGAAAGAAATATTTTTGAAAAATATATACTTCATCATCTCATTCAGTTTCTACTACTTTCAACCAAAAAAATCCTCACACTATCTTTACTTCTATCTTTATATCTTGAACTTTATACACATTTAATCAAATCCGTACATACTGTGTATGCTGTTTGTTATTTTGTGTCTGGCTTCTTTTAGTCATGACAGTTTTGTGATTTATCAATATTACTGGTTCCACCAGTAGTTATTTCTTATTATTGAATACACTTGCTTGCTTGTCAATGGTGTATCTTTGGGTAGCTTCCAGTTTAGGATTGTTAGAGATGGAGTTTTTATGAATATACTTGTAGAAAATTCTTTTTCATCTTTGTTGGATCTCTCTAAATACAGAGTGATTGATGGAGCACAGGTAGTTCCTGTTTAACTTTTTAATCCATTTGCCAAGGTTTTGTAAATAAATTTAATATTCCTTCCAGCAGTGTATAAGAAACCAGATTTTCTATATTCTTACTAATGTTTGATGTCATCTGTCTTTAATTTTTCTCATTGGAGCAGGTGTGTAGAATGTGATTCTAACAGGTATAATTTTCATTTGCACTTCTCTGATTATTTCTTGAAAATTTTCGATGCAGTTTTAACTTCTGTATGTATCCTCCAACACCATCTTTGCACTTTTTATTATGTTGCTTTTCTTCTTTGGGATTTCTTTGTGTGAGATTCTTTACATCTGGACATAGGTACTCTCTAATTCTCCAGACACTCCATTCTAACCTTGGTTTATTTGCTGACTGTGTCTGTCTCTTGATGGACTGACATTTTTATATTTTCAAATAGTCTAACTTTCTCTTTTTTGTTCATTCTTTTATTTATTTGCTGGCTGGATTGTTGAATTTTTTTTAAAAAAAGAGTTTCACGTAACCCAAGTGGGACTGAAATTCATGACCTTGAAATTTTCTTTGATCCTCCTTATGCTAGCTACCAAGTGGTGTGTGGAGACACACCTAGGTATGTGTTATGCATAATGCTAAGAAACATTTGCCTAGTTCAATGCAAAATATGTGTTTGCCTATAGTTCTTTTGAATAAAATTTAAAAATATAAATTTTATGTTTAGATGAGCCTAAGAAAAACAAAATCCTTACAAAGGAGTAAAAAACAAAATCCTCTTAAATTACAAATGAATCCAGAAACAAAGAAATTAACTTTTAAAATAATTTCTGGCTAAGGTGTGATGTGGAGCTAGCATTTCATCTTACCCATAAGATTTATGCAATTGTGCACCATTTATTAAAACAAATTACTAAAATCTGTCTTCTACCCTTGTTGGCAGTCTTATGAAGAAACAACTTACTGTATGTGCATGACTCTATTCTGAATTCACTTCTCACTTACAGCAGTGTAGTGTATTAGCCCACCCACTGTCTTGATTGCTACAGATCTGGAATAAGTCTGAAATTAAATGAGATGTATAATTCATCTTTCTCATCTTTTTCAAGTCTGACTGGGTTATTCTAAGATATTTGCATTTTCATATACGTCCTAGAATTGGTTAGCCAATTTTCTTTAATTAAAAAAATAGTACTTGGATTCTTGCTGGATTTTTTTTTAATCGGGAAGGAATGCCAAGGCCAGAATTGGTGGTGCAGGCTTAGAACTTTGCTTTCTGAATACTAACAAAAGAGGAGTGCACAGTTGAGGCTGGTGTGGGCTGCAGAGAGTCCTTGTCTCAAAAGAGCAAAATGAACAGAAGGGAAAATGTTGAATTCTGTCAATTTTTTTTCCATCTGAAAATAATCAGAATACTCTCATCTTGTAAATGCAGCAATTAAACTGACTGTTTTTACTGAGGTTTTGGTTTTGGTACAGTCACTGAAGACAGGAACTTAAGCGTGCTGGGCATGCAGCTTATCCGCCATGGTGGCTGGATCCCCATGGCCTTTGACTTTCTCACTGAAACTGCATCTCTTTGTGGTTCTTAGACTTGAACCCTTTCCAGTGCGCAAACTGGTCTTGAGATTGCTTTGTTTTCTCTTCAGTCTACAAAACTGGTGTTGACAGTGCTGTGTCAGCAGACCTAGTTTTGCTTTTAAAATCTTAGGCCAATCATCGACTTCTGGGATTAACCTCCTGTAATCATGGTTATAGTAGCTCAAAGGTAAATGGCCCCCAAAATCTTATAGGGACTGGCACTATTAGGAGGTGCAGTCTTGTTGAAGTAGGTATGGCATTATTGGAAGAATGGGTCACTGTGTGGGTTGACTTTGAGATTTCCCATGCTCAGGACATCACCCAATGTCTCAGTTGACTTTCTGTTACCTACAAGATGTAGGATGCTCAGGTATTTCTGCAGCACCATGTCTGCCTTCACATCACCATGCTCTCTGCCATGATGCTGAAACTGTAAGTAAATCACCTCAATTAAATGTTTTTCTTGAGTTGCTATGGTCATGGTGTTTCTTCACAAAAATAGAAAAACCTAAGACAATAGTGTATCCTGATTTTATATTTTTCTGAATCCAATTATCTTCTGATAATTTGTTTACAAATATTCCTAATAATCCTATACTATTTTTATAAAGCTTTTGTCATGTTTTGCTATTGCGGTTATACTAGTATCATTGAAAGCAGTTAGAAAGTAAGCCTTGTTCTGTTTTTTTTTTTGAAAGACAGCGTTACAGGGGTATTATTTTTTAGAGAAAGGTTTTGTAAAGTTCGCTAACCAAATGGCTTATATAGAGATGTTTTTGGTGTGAGATGAATACAATTTGGTGTCTAGAAGATATAGAAAACTCTGTTCTTTGCATGTTAATTTTGGCAATTTGAAATTTTTAGAAAATGTTTTTATTTTATTTAATTTGTTTCTTGGTTTTGCTGTTCTGTTTCAAACTTGGCTTAGAACTCCCCATGCAGTCACGGATGATTTTGACATCCTCATCTTACTGCATCTGCCTCCTAAATGTTTAGATTGCAAGCCTGCACCGCCATGGAATCCAGGGCTTCATGCATAAGGGGCAAACATGCTATCAGTTGAGATATAACCTTAGTCTCACCATTGCAGATTTTATTAGCACAATGTTTACTGTTCTACTGGTTGATTTATGTCTCCTATTTCTTTCTTTACTCTTGAGGTAGAATCTCATACAATTCTACATCACTCTGTGTAGACCCTTCTAAAATGAGACTATTCCACCTTGTCTGAAGGTTAGAGAGTTTGAGCTTATTTTACTCTCTCAAAGTTGTTGACAAGTGTGGCTACATATCCTGATCTAGGGTATGGTTACTTGGTGTTTTTGACTTGTAGAGGTAGATCTACTCCACCCTGACCAAAGGTCAGAGAATTCAAGCATACTTCTGCTCCTTTTTTTAAAGTAGGAAGTTTGATCTAGGGGGTGGTTGCCTTCAGGATACTTGGCCTATGGTGGACTCACTGCCTAAACAATGCTTAACTCAAGATATAGTTGCTTGATGTCTGAAGTATTGGGGCAAGTAACTATTCTAGTTGTTGTTTAAGTCATGTTAAAGCAGTCTCTTGCCTTCTTCCCCTCTTCTATATTAGGGTAAAAGCATGTGCAAAATAAACATTCAGCATTCAGTATTTACTGAGTCTCCCTCCTATTACCATTCTGTGTCTCTGTGTTTCTTTTTTATCGCTGGTCCTCCTACTTAACATTTCTAATCCTCAGGCTCCTATCCTGGAACAAAGAAAAAAAAAACACAGCTACGATTGCAGCAGAAGTCATTCAAAAACAGTGGCTTCCAACATCACTCTCTTTTCTAATATAAACATTTAAATATTACATATGTTTATGATATTATGCATGTGATTGTTTATCTATGTCTTACAAATCTTGATAGGATTGTATGATTAATGCACTTAAACAACTTATTCCCATTATGTCTTATTTTATATTTTACTTATAAACATGTGACCAATGCCCAAATAGTTGAAGTTTTCTAAAAATATCAATGCTCCTGATATATAATTGATTTCCATTCTTGTCAAAGAGCACTGTGGGAGCTTTTTCAGCTCCTTCAGCCAATAACCTTTAAGATACTAGCCCACTTGGGTGTGGTCTCTTATACTATAAATGCAGGTGTAATTTCTTGCTTCTGGGTCTCACTTCCAGCTGCTAGATTTGGTTCCTGTTCCCCATTTGTTCAGAGGACTGTGATCTAGGACAGTGATCTGTGAGTCTCCCCTAAATAAATAACCCTCTATTGTTTGTAATTCTGAACTAGTGTGGGATTATTTTATAACTTCCGCCTTCAAAGGATTATTGTCTTTATTATTTTAGTACTTGCTATTGGTTGAGACTAACTTTATGGCCTAGCATATGATCTAGTTTGATGAGTTTTTTACTGACAAAAAGTAATGTACATCTGTTGTTTGGGGATAGAGTGCAACATAAAACTGTCCGTAAAACTGGAACTGCTCAGTGTATTCTTGTTGAGTAGATCTGAATGTACTTTTATTTCTACTTTTTTATCGGTTGTTGAGAGCAGGCAATTGAAATCCCTAACAGTGATTATTGGGTTGAGATGGCAAGTCTGATATCAGTTCTTCCATCACAACCTGAAACAGGAATCACTGCACTTATTTTGATCATTTTTGGGCCACCCCAGAATATCACCATAATTTTTCCTATAAATTCGGGGATATTCAAGTATTATAACCAAAGATTATAGAGTTATAGGGTTATGAAAAGGAGTCAAGAATATCTAATGACTGAACTAATAACATTTTTCACATTTTTGTCAAGTTTCTCTACTTAAAATTGCTAAACTTCCCTAAATCTCACTGCTTTACCTCCGTTATCATGCTATACACCCCGCATTTATGGAGTACAGGATTCTCTTCCACTTTCATGGAATGATATACCTATCTAAATTATTTGGAATTATTTTGCATGGAATATTTCTCACGTCCCTTCCCTTTATTTATATGTCCAATAACTAATTTTTGCTACTCCTGAATATATGTAGTATCATTTGGACTGTAATGTAGTGGTACTTATTTTTGTTGCTAAAGTTTCCAAGCTTTGGCTTTGAAGAAACTAAAATGAGAGAAATATTAATATCTTCTAAATCCTCTTCCTGAAATACAAGGTCATTCGGGTGAAGGAAGAAAACCACAGGACTGTGGACTAATGAGATTATCATTTGCCTTTAGCCGGAGGGAACAAGAATTCTGCTCTAGCATCGTGTATTTTGTATTTCTTAACACTGATACCACCTCTGTCTATTGTCTCTTCTTTGGAAAACAATCTTCAAGATCAGTGGTACAAGTCAAACCAGAAGTCCACCCACACTACTGCTACTAGCCCAGCCTCTGAGTGGCAGTGACCTTTAAGTACCCACAGTCATGGATCAGCCTACTTGGGATAGGAGAACCCCCTTCAACTGAGCCACTGAGCCTAGGGACAGGCTTCTGACTGATGGGGACTTCTGCAAACCCAAGGGAGCAGTCCGAAGAGTTGGGGGATGGGCTAGACTCAGGCAGCCTAGACTAATACTGGGTTGTTCTCAGGTACATGTGTGAGGGAAATAGAATAGTGGATTGGGTTAAGACCAAGGGTAGGAAAGGGTTGTGGGCTGCAGCCCTTGTTCCGCTTGTTAGATTGGTCCTCTTCATACAACCCAAGGAGTCCTTCTTGATCACAATGGAGTGTGTTTATCAATTTTGTATATACTACAAACTTCGTTACTGTGGTGGGTAACTTTTCACTCTCTGGACATCTGGTTTGTGAATAGCCATGCATAATCTTACCTTTGTCTAGAATATTTTAGGGGCAATCTGGAAATGAATCAGCACTTTAAACTCTGGCTCTTCTGTAAATCAGTCCATAGGTGGAAAAAAAAAACATGATTCAAAATATATGCAGTTCTGAATTTCATATTTATAAAAATATTTGCTTCTGCCTCTATGCTATTTATCTCACTTGTTAGACATGTTACTTTGAGATTCTTATTTCCACCTTTGGGTCTTCATGATTGAATTTAAGGTTTGTATTGGGTGACAGTATGATAAGCTTTTGTAGTTTTATTCTTTTAGGACTTTAGAACAGTTGCAGACAGCTGTGAGAAGGAAGCATTATCAGAGTAATGGCTCAGGCTAATAAAAGCTAACTGCTTTAAATTGAGCTCCTTTCCCCTGCGGCATTCTCATTGCAGGTTCAGGCTCTTGATAGCTCAGCCTTTTCCTAAAGTTAACATTGTGCTGGGGCAGGGGAAACAGGGCAGACACAATGTGATTTAAGGTCAAAATACAATTAAGTAGTAATTACAGTTATTTGTTTTAAGATTCCAGATAATGTTTCATACCATGAATCTGTCATATAACAGTTTATACAAATCCATCAGTAACCTGTGTTCTCTTTGATCACAAATCAGCTCTGGATAAGAATGATAATAAGGAAATAATTATGAGCCATTCCCTTGGAGGGGTGCACCCAAAGCCCTTTGGAGAAAAAGCCTCACTGAGTGCAAAATAGAGCCCCTGTTGTTGTTTCATTAGAAAACTCAGATTAACCATCTCAGTTCAAGTCACCTGAGCACAAAGGGCAGCTCTGAGTCACTCACATCAATTGAGCATTGTCCTTTACTAAGCATTGACTGCCCACTAGGCGAAGGATGAAATGTTAACTTCTTTGAACAAGGCACAGGGAAAGACAACAATGCCCACTGACTAAGTGCTCGGTTAGAGATGCCAAAGTATGCTGCCTCATGCTTTTTTCTGGATACCTTATAGGACTTAGAAAGAAGTACCCAGAAACAATGACAACAAGGACACAGACCAGAGACAGGGCCTCCAACATGGTCTGCAGTGGAGGCTTGCCTTCTCAGACAACTGTTTGCAGGGGCAGAATCAGATTGTCCCTGTCCTATTTACTGTACCATTGCAGGAAGTGCTCACTTCCACTTCCCTGAGAAATTGTGATGGCTGGAAATGATCAATCACAACCTTCTTCTATAATAATCACATTTACCTAAGAATTATCAGATGAGGTTGCTTGTCTCTAAGGAAGGGGTAGCCCTCATCTTCTTGTGAATATCTCTCTCCCAAACAAATAGCAAGCAATAACAATTATACTGATAGCATATATTTGATTAATAAATACAATGGTGACCGTGCCTCAATAAAATCCACACAATTTCTTTAGATAGAATATGCACAGCTTTGCTCAAAAAGAAAGAAACAAAATTGTTATGCTAATCAATACTTCAGGAAAATCTTTGAAATATAACCCAGAACAATTCCAGAAGCAAAGATTTTCAACTCATAGTGTGCCAGTATACAAAATTCTCACACATCCATGTTTAAAAATGAATGAGAATGTTTTTCAAATATTGCTTGGCCAGAGTGGTAGTGGGGGAAGGGTGGTAGAGCTGAATTAAATAGAGTGTTCATATGAAGGTAAATTGAGAGATTCTTTTTCAGACTACTTGAGTTTAATTAAAAATAAATGTAGAAAATTGTTTTAAAAGATTGTACACAGTGATTATCTCAAATTGCCATGGGAAATACAGAAATGCCTCATTAAAAAACAGATTTAGGCATTTTTTAGACATAAACTCCATCATTTATAATCTATCTTAGACAAACCTCCTTGCTTCTAAAAAATAACAAGCCAAAATATGTCATCATAATTTTCCTGTATCCCAGAAAATTATGCATATGTGATAAGATGATAATTTTGTCTACACAGACATCACAAAAACAATTTTAAAGGGAAATTGCAATGATTTAAAAAGAAAAAAAAGACAAAACCACTGGTTACTTAAAGAATCACTGAATTGTGCACAAAAAGAAAGCGAGGAATACACGTGAGTCAAACCTGAAAACTTCTAAAGACCAGGCTAGGTAAAAACACAGGACTACAAAATTACGATTTCTTGACATTAGGCAGTGGTTTTCAACTGTGAGAGTATGAGACCTAAATATCTTTTTTTTTTAAGCTGAGAGATTTAGCTGATGGAAAACGGCAAGTTTTACTTATATTTCTTACATTTAACTAAGAAAAGTTTAGTGTACAACTGTGTCATAAGGGTACACAAAGACAATCTGCCCTCAAAGGTCAACCAGTCAATTGTCTAGTAGCTTCTGTTTTGTTTATTCGTCTTCTCCCCTTTCTTACCTCAAAGAGACATTTATGGTTGAGTGGTGGAAGACATCAGCAAGGGGTTATGGAGCAGACATCATGTGGGAAAGATGAAAATGAGTGACCACCTTAAGACTGGTGGAGCAATTTGTCCATAGTTTAACTAAATATATTTAATGAATGTAGAAAAATGCCATTAGCATTATTAGGATTTATTAATATCTTTAAAATCAAGGTGCATGATAAACAATGCAAAGAAAATTGGTGCTTTAATTCTGATTTTTGGCTGGTAGTAGTTTTCCTGACCCAGATTATCTATGACACAGCTTTTTCCTGAGACCCTCTGAGATGCCACTGTATGTGATGGGTATAGTATGCATACATATGTTCTATGTCCGCACACCTATAACTTCCAAAGCCCATGCTGAATTTAATTACCATTGGAACAAACTTAAGAAAGATAGCCTTTAAAAGGCCCATCTGCTGCTAGAGGAAAGCAAGCATCCTCTTCCCAAAGAACTCAGCATTGAAGAAGGCATCTCAAAAGTATATTCCAGGCCCTTACCAGATACCAGACTTCATCTTGGACATCTTAGCCTCCAAAACTCTAAGAGATAACTTCTTTTCATTGTAAATTGCACAAACCCAAGTTCTATTAAAGCACCAAGTGGAGTAAGTTATGGGATTAGTAGATAGCAATTGTACAAAGACTATTATTGTAGAACTGCAGGTAGATATTTAACCACTTGTCTCCTGGCTTGGAGAGCTGACTTTTCCAAAGCTTTATTCTTGTTTGTTTGTTCAGTAGGTGTAATCAGAGACTGCTAATTTGGTTCCAAACACTCAGACCCAAATATTTACACAGAAACTGTATTAATTAAAACACTGCTTGGCCAATAGCTTAGGCATCTTTCTAGCTAACTCTTATATCTTAAATTAACTCAATTTTATTATTCTATATTTTACTACAAGGTTTGGGGTTTACTGAGAAGGTTCTGGCTGGTGGCTCTCATTTTTCTCCTGCAGGAGTTACATGGCACCTCTTCCACTCATCTGGCTTTCTCTCTATATTTTTCCAGCCTGATTATATTCTATTAAGCCATTGTCTGAAAGCAGCTTCTTTATTAACCAACAGCAATAAAACATATGCATAGCACACATAGGGGAATCCCACATCAAGTGGGTGTTCATGGAATTCAAAGACAACAGAAAATTGTGACAACTAGGACAATACACGGTTTACCTTCTTTCCATTTCAAACTGTGTTGTGGTGTTGTACTGATCCTAGGGTACATTTGCTTAGCAAACCCACACTCTTCTGGAAATCTTTCTGCTTTGTGAAGTTTACCTGAGGCAAATATTGCTTTCAATTATTTGTAGAGAGCTATTACTTGCTATTCTTTGTTAATTATTTAGTTAAATTCTATGGTTTCCATGAGCTCTAGATTCTCTCACTTTAACTACCCATGCCAATGCAGAAGATGGGCTATCCTTGCCTTAGTTGATGCTTTGAGCCAATCTCATAGTTATTCTTCATGGCCTAACACACCATGCTCTGGGGGCTCAGCCACAAAATGAACTTCACAAATCAGGCATTATCAGGAACATGTTCCCCTCTTCTTTTCTGTGTGTGTGTGTTTGTCTGTCTGTGTATGTCTGTGTATACACATGTGTATGTGTATAGATATGTATGCTTTTCACTTTCTCCTTCACCCAACATAAATACTCACTAAAAGTAATAAAGTAACATGATAAAAAAAACTATACAAGATTCAGATAAACAAGAGCTTAGATTACTAAATGTTCTTAACTTGGGGACATCCAAACCATCAGACAACATAGATCTCTGTGCATCTCTGCTATGCCTGAGTCAAATTTCATGATATGCTTTGCACCAACTTGATTAACAAATGGAAAAATACTATAACAATGCCAAGTGTTGGTGATATTTAAAGAAATAAATTTCTCACACACTAGAGAAGCAGTTTAAATAATCACACTGAGATGGATACAGAAAAAAAATCATACTATCTTTGTTCATGCCTCAGTATGAGTATATTAATAATAAATTTGATAATGGATTTGAATAAGAATTATGAGATGATTATATTTTGAAGTAAGCAGAAAATCCCTGAGAGTTAAATTTTCATTTTCTGTATTAGAGAAATCAATAGGCAATATCTGGAAACAACAAAAAAAGGTGTAAAAGTATGTAATACAGAACTGTAAGAGAAAATAAAAGGTCTGGCTGTGGCTTCCTCTAGAGAATGGGGTAATTGCAAACAAGGGAAGGCCACATTTCCATAACAAAATTATAGAATTATTTGATTTTCGCAATCATATGCATGGCTAATTTTGATTATCTATACAAATTTTTAAAGTACACGTCTGTATTTCCTGTAGCTTGGAGTCTGAAAAAAGAGTTTCACTCACAAGCTTTAAGGTCACCCTTAGGTATTTAGTGAGACCTTGTCTCAACACACACTCATATACATACACACTTCTACACATATACACAGACATGTATACACACATACACACGTATGCATAGACAGGCACACTAAGATGCACACACAGAGAGAAAATAAGATGGAGAAAAGGAGAAAGCGGGGAATGAGCAAAGTAGTGGACTAGTTTGGTTAAATTCTATATCCTAAAATTTTACAGTAGAATATCAAATAGTAGTCCTTCAGCAAAAGCAAATATTATTTCTTAAGTTAAAATTAGGAAGCTTCAAAATTGTGCAAGTAAACAGATAAGCAATATAGTGTGAAGCTAAGAGGCCAATCTAGCAAATATCTTTTAATAAAACAGTGGCATGTTTGCAGAAGGCACTTTGGATATGATCTTGTGACCCCGGTGAGAGGACTCAAGGCCCTCTCTGACCTGTTGTATACCTCCACTTAAACATACATGCACACATACATACACATAGTAAACAATAAATTAAAAAATGAAAAACAACAAAACCTTCTCTCAGATGATATTAGATATGAACAAACTCAGTAAATATAGGATGTTTTATTTGTGGAATAATATTTAATTGCTTACTGGAACGTCTGGTAAAAGCTTGACTACTAAAGTCTCTAGATGAAAACAGAGAACCAGGCCGAAAACGTATGCGAGAAGAGGGACTCAGCTCTCCTGGCTTCAGTCAGGAGGTTCTTCATTAGTCCATAGCTCTTAGTTCAGGACAATCAAGATTTCCCCCAGGAATGAAAAGCAGAAAGCCGCATCCAGAATGAGTGAGCAATGGACAGCGAAGTCACGGGAGGGAGCGTATGGCAGGAGGGAGTAAGTTAGGCCTGCAGAAACTGGGTCTGTGCAATAAATGCTTTTTCTAGACTGTTCTTCCTAAGGAAAAGTGTCCAGTGTTCATGAATGGCATTGTACGGGCACACGTGTGGACCTTGGCTTCGTCTTTTAGAAGAGGCATTCTTCCGCTGTCTACTTATTCATTCAGTCAGCCAGCTTGCTGTGCCGTACAGTCAGGTGTCTGATGACAGAGATGAAAGCGATAGTGTTTCATTGAGTGGTAGGAAGTCTCCGGAAAAGAAACTCCAGATATCCCTAGCATCTTTGCCATCCAGCAGCTCCTTATCTGTCTCCTGTTTCTTCCACCTATGTTAGAATACTTATGGAAAAGGAAAGGTATTCCTCATTTCAAAATCCTGCTCTTTAAAACAAAGCCTAAATGCTTCCAGAGGAAGATGTGCTTCCGCCTCTTTCACAGCACTGCTCTCCTCACTCCCCATAAGGACTCTGCTAGGCACCACTCAGCATTCCCGAACCAGGGCTGTCTCTCTCACATACACTCTTTTCTTTTTGAAACCTAAGGTCATTATAGTCTCTTTTTCCCAGCTCTTCCCTGATGTGGCCAGTCAGAGTTTATTACAATTACTACCATGATCCTGTCATTGGCTAAAATACCATGGCATTTATATAATTAGTGATCCTATTTATATAATTATATTATAATTATGTCTTTATAATATATATATATATATTTCTTCCACTAATTTGAATTCCTCCAAAGTAGAAAATACCTGATTATGTTTCTGATGTCAGTGCATGACATAGCTTCTCATACAGGCGAGACACTGCCTAACAGTTTGCTAAGGTTATTAATGCCAAATGGAGAGTTCTTAAGTCAAAGGCTAAGATTAACTCTAGGGCTAAATAGAATATATATATNTATATATATGTAGAATATATAGAATATACAGAAAAATAGAGTCCATTTTGCTTCACTGTCAGTAGCTCTGATTAATTGGACATTTTTGTCTGCCTCAGTCATCCTGGTGGCACTATGTCTTTTGTTGCCAGACCAACCATATCATTTTTAATGGATACCAGAAAATATTCCCAACTGAGCAGTGCAGAAGGCAGCCTACTGCTGAGGCCAGGGCTGAATTCAAGAGAGTGGGAGAAGATAGAATTCAACCCGATACAAAGAAAATTGCCACTGTGAGCATTTTATATTAACCTTTTTAAATGCTGAATTATCCATTCCGAGCACAAATGTATCAATCAGGGAAAATTATAGAGGCGAGAGCTATGGCAGCAGCTGTGTGGCTTGCCTAATAAGTCTGGATCTCAACATTCCTCAGCCTGGTGGCACAGAAGATGAGGGCTGCGAATCATGGGAGCTGCGAGAAGAATGCGAATGTGTGTGTATCGAGCAAAGGAAAGGCTTCAAAACCTGCAGGGAAATGGCTGTTCCTGTGCATGGGTGTGACTAGGTCGTTATGCTTTAATGTCAGACACATTGGGAATTCTTGCTTGGAACCTCTTTGTGAAAAAAATATATATATAAATCTTCTGCACTTTACTCTTAGACATCAGTCTGGAGGAAAGTACAGACCTCACATACCGTGTCTCTGTGGGTTGAGTGTGCATGCATACGTTTGCTTCTCTGTGTGTTAGTGTGTGTGTGAATGTGTGTGTACAGATGTGCATGCATATGTCTGTGTTTATATGAGTGTGTGTGCACACATGCACACACATTTATGAAATAAACACAGAAACACTATTACATAGACACAGAAACACTCAAAGAGCACACAGTCCAAATAAATGGCAAGGATGGTTGAGAGCAGACCATTGCTCAGTCTGAAAAACTTCCTAAGATGTGTGGTTAGCCATGCTTCTGTCTAACATACCCTAAGGGGCACACCTGGCTTTCTGCAAAGATTGAGTTTGCTAGTGGCATTCAGTTAGAGGATCAAGCATAGGAATCTTTTTGGAACTTCCATTATCTGATACTTTTGGATCTCTACCTACTTGTCTATTTTTGTATATTTTTTATTTGTTATAAGTACTCTTATAATTTATTTAAACTAACATTCATGGTTGATACTGTGCTAACTTGTCCAGAGATCAGAAAAACAGAACATCACAGTATAAAAAAAGTATGTTCCATTGCAATGCTGCTTGTCTGAGATATTTGCCTAGAAGATATGTGCCTCATGACATCATACATGACTGAATTATTTAATATACAAGTTAAAAATCTTTTTAAAGTCATGAAATATTGAATACTTTAATATATAATTTTCTGTAACATTAAAGGATGAAAGAGTTTTTGCAGAAGAAATTTGTGTAGGCTTCTGAATATGTTCTTAAAGTAGGCCTTTAAAATGTTTGGTATTGGCTACTATTGAAGGGCGTGTTAAAAGGTCAAGGGTAGGCTTGGGACTCTGATAGCTACCTCATTAAACAGTCACAAGGCCTTTGCAAGGTAGATTTGGAATATGCATTTTTATGGATTAGGAATTCAAGACTCAGAGAGGATATGAACACAGAGACAGTGACTCAAGCTTTAACCATACACTTTGCATGACAAAAACATCTCTCTCAATAATGCCTTCAGTGGGTGGGGAGAACAAAGCTTTGTTTTGTTTTGTAAATGCATCCTTGAAAGCTTACACTTATTTATTCCTTTGTGGAGTTGGTTATATGCAAGGCAAGCAGGCAGGTGCTGAGCTCCACCTCAGTTCTGGGAGGCTGTTTACTAAGTACCTAGCTAGTACTTTGACTCTATGACCAAAATGTTGACTATCATGAGAGTTTTACCCATGTGTTTTAAGGGCCCAAAGAAACTTACTAACATTGCATTTTCAACAGTTTTAAAATAAAACGTTTTGCATTGGTACAGGCAAGCCAATAGAATATTTATTTCAACATATTCTGCTTTTAGGCCGGTATTCTGTCAATTTGTAAATGAGAGTATAAAATATAAACTAATGTCAAATTCTAATAAAGGTTAATATGAAATGAATTTGTTTCAGGACCTCAGAAAGGTAAAGTGCTGTAGGTGAAAGATCAAAGTTGAACTCGTTAAAATATTACAATCATTTGGCTCAGTAGCATCCATGTAATAAATGTGGAAGGCAGAAATAATTTGATCCCCAAAATGTGCAGGCATTATTTTCTAGTATGTGCTTTTGTGTGTGGTGGTTTAGGTTTCTATTGTATATTTCTGTATTTTTTAACATAAAACCTCAGCAGGCATGCACTTGGCTAACAAAAAGAAAACTCTGTCCCAGTTTTCCAAAATACATTCATGAAGAGATTTGAAACCAACCAACAGTTACTGAAGAAGGAAAGCTTTTTAAAAAAAAATTGTTCCCTGGCATTTTTTAAAAAAACGAAGAGTTAAAGCTCTTAGCTATTAATTAAGCTTTTTGGTGGCAACATAAACAGTGGCTTACTTCTAGCCCCTATAATCCCTGAGGAGAATCCAGCCTTCATTTCTGTTGTAATCTTTCCTGCAGAAGCCCAAACCCAGGAGATCATGAATGAGGCTCACCAACCACACTTCTTAGTTGGATTTCTATGGCAGCAATGTTAGGTCAAAGCCTTCATTTCATCTTGCCTGGTTGAGAGCTCTTGTATAATAAATACCTTCTTTTCTGCTGTGCTTGGTCTACAGAGAGGCCCTTGTCCTTCAGAGGCAAAGTGCAGTTTCTCCTCATGATCTTTGTCCTCCAAGGAGGGAGGCACATATCTGCAAAGGATGTGGTTGAAATACTTGTCTTCCATTTTGATGTGTGAAGGATATTCCCTTGAAATCATCATTTGACTTCTGTAAAGTCTCCTGGGACATATTGACATACCATATGATCACCACACTTATAGAAACTCCAAGCCCAGCAGAAAAGATGTTGAATGCAGTTGTGTCTATGAGGGTGGAGGTGAAGTTCCATAGCCCTTCTTGGCCTTCTCATCAAGGCCTGATACTGTTTGAAATTCTTTTTGCCATGACCAAATGCAAAAAAGGAAAAAAAATGCTGAGGAGGAAGGTCAGGCACCCACTCTCACTGGCACTTGAACAATGAACCCTTAGGTTATTTTTAAATATTGCAATAGTAAAATGGATGCACCTGTTTCTTACAAGCAATGGCGCACCTCTGTACTAAATCATTACTGAGTCCATTTACGTAGATACAGTCAAGCAGCCCAATAATTACTGATTTAGAGACTTGTAGTTACAATCAAGATCTATCTACTCTCCTGAGCCTGTCATGAAAACACTGACTACAGTCTGGGATACAGGACTTTTTTTTTTTTACATAGAGATATGAATTGAAAGAAGCAGGTCAAGTTAACAGAGAGTTCTATAAGCAAATTCCCTTAAATAAAGCTTCTGTTTTCATAATTTGAATTATTGTGAGTGCTTCATATCTACTAAACAACTACAGAGAACTAGCAAGGATCCCCTGTGCAACAATGGCTTACAATCAGATCGCGGAATGTTTTCAGGGCTCTGTAGATGAAAGCTGAGGCACAGGACAAAGGCTAAGTAGTCTTCTAACTAGAATCCAAAGTCACTAAAATTTAAGTGCACTCCCTCTTATGAGAATTCCTTTAGAACACTGTGGGAAAGGCATTTAATCATTGTTCCAGTCTTATATTTTTCTGAGAATATTGAAATGAATGAATTCTGAGATTTATTCTTGCACTCTATGCTTCCACCTAGCTATTCTGATGGAGACTGAGAGAAATGTGTGTGGGATGAGAGTCAAAGGTAGACCATGCAGATTGTCATGACAACCACAGAGATGTCAGGCCCTATGAGAACCACTGTCAGGTATTTCCTCACAGAAGGCTCAGGAGAGCCCTGTGAGGCCGGAATTAGTATAACCCTCACACAAGGAGACCAAGGAATGGGAGACTTAGATAAACTGAGTGACAGTTTTTAGCACAGTAATGAACACCCAAGGTAACCAAGTTTTGAATAGTAAATATTTATCCTGACAACTTTGAAGGTCTTAGTACAGGGCCGATTGGTGCTGTACCTTAGGTCCCAGGGTGAGGCGGCATGTGCGGCAGCAGAGGAGGGGAAACCAAAGACTTTACTTCATGGTCAGAGTATGAAAGAAAGAGGAATCAAAGGGGGGAATGCCTCCCCTCAATGGCATAAGACTCCCATTGTAACCCACCCCTTTGATGTTCTACCATCCACTAGGACAAAATTGGGTATTAGATTTTTAGCTCATGTGATTTGGAGAAACATTCAAAATGAACACTATATCACTGCTTAGGAATACAATCTGGAAATGACAGAATAGAAATTGAAACCACTTCTCCATGACTCCAAAAACCTGTGCTCTTTACCCATAGCCAGACTGCCCTTGGAATGACCTCTCATAATAGCATTGCCTAGGAAATCGGAACCTGCTTTTATACCTTGCCCATTTACATCAGGGCTAAAGAAACAATGGCCCAAAGTGGGTGCCTCAAAAACCTTCTAGAAACCATATTTGTCTCTGATCTTCCTCTGGCCTATTTTCTTTCACTTTTTCTCTTTCTAAGAGGCAAGCCATGGACATAAGAATCCCTCTTCCCTAGCAGGGATCAGAGAAAACAGAATCTCTTTTGCCAACAGCCCTGCTGTCTAAAAATACTACTCTAAATTTCCACAGCTTTCAATGTGCCAGTGACCAGAGGAAATTTCAGGTAGCCATTCCAGAGTAGTCTGCTCTCTCACCTGGAGGAAGAAATTCTACAACAGAAGGGCTGAGAAGAGAGTGAATAGTCATACTGCAAGGTTTCCCATTCCATCTCTTACTAGGTCTTATCCTTGTCATTCATTCATGTCTACAAAGATCTTCATATTACATCATACCTAAGAATTAAAAAATCAGTAATTTCTGCTAGACATTTAGAATCTTTATTGGAGGCTTCTTTTGGGTATATACCCAAAGGATGCTCAATCATACTACAAGGACATGTGCTCACCCATGTTCATTGTAGCATTGTTTGTCAACACCAGAACCTGGAAAAAACCTAAATGCCCCAAGACCAAAGAATGGATAAGGAAAATATAGTAATTTGCACAATGGAGTGTAACATGAGTGCCGGGCTTGTTGGGGCTTCTGTCCCACCCAGTCGCCCAGCCCTTTAGTCCCAGAGAAAATCACACAAAGATCTCCATAAGATTATAAACTGAATGGCCCATTAACTCACCGAAGAATAATCGAGAACATCGAATATAATTGGGTAACAAGAATAGATAGTTAACCACATGGCTCAGTACCTTTTTTGATGATGCAGGTCACATCCTGCTTCTTCGGTGATCTATGCAGAACTGGGAGGAATGGGCTTCCTCCTTCCCAGAATTCTCTTGTTCTCATCGCCCTGCCTCTATTTCCTGTCTGGTTGACCTGCCTACACTTCCAGCCTGGCCAATCAGTGTTTATTTAAAACATGATTGACAGAATATAGACAATTTTCCCACACCAATGGAGTACTATACAGGAGAAAAAATAATGACATTTTGAATTTGTGGGCAAATGGATAGACCTAGAAAACATCATACTGATTGAGATGTTTCAGACCCAGAAAGACAAATATCATATGTACTCACTCATAAGTGCCTTTTAGATATAAAGCAAAAAAAAAAAACTAGTCTGCAATTCACAATCCCAGAGAACCTAGAGAACAAAGAGGACCCTAAGAGAGACATATAGAGAGACATATATGACTCTAATCTACATGGGAAGTAGAAAAAGACAAGATCTCCTGAGTAAACTGGGAGCATGGTGACTATGGGAGAGGGGATAAGGGGAAGGAAAAGAAAGGGAAGGGAACAGAGAAAAATATATAGCTCATTTAAAATTATAAAAAAGTAAAAAAAAACATAGATAAATATGTTTTGATGTCCTCTTGTTGGACTTGTGACAGACTTATATGAAGCTGCCCCTTCTTCTTACAGCCTTCTTTTTGTCTTGTACCCACACTAACCCTTCTTGATGACAGGTCTTTCCTCTTATTTTAAAAGCTAGCTAGCTGCAAGAGATGTCCCTGCCAGATAAGAGGAAAGAATTACTTCAACAGATGAATACCTTGTCTTGTACACAACTTTCTACTTGTCTCTCTGAGCCCTCCTTGTTCTTCTGTAACATGTATTTGGTCCCAGGAAAACTCAAATAGAGTGGTCAGACAGGGACTTTCTTCTTTCTTCTTCAAGGTAGTCTTTAAACAAACTTGTCTCTCTCTAGGAAGGCCTGCCTCCTGGAGTTGCAGAGAGCAGCAAGCAATGCAAAATTTCCTTAACAACTCATTTGCTGTTCCATGGAACCAGCCCTCACTGTGGACAATCCTCTTCTACTTCTTAATTTCTCTCAGCTCAGAACCAAGTTCTCTTCCTCTCAGAGAACCCAGTCTACTTGATAAAAGTCACCCTCCCCAACCCTCACCCTCAGCGTTTGTGTCTAGATATCTGCAGGCAGAACAGGCCAGCTCTGACATGTTGGGAGCCTTTCTCTGAGCTAACATGGAATTTGGATCACTGCTTCCTGGTGGGAGTCTGGAAGCTTTGTCCAAGCCTCCCTGAGGGAGTCTTCCTGTCTGGGGCTGGAGAGCATGAATCCCTCTGACAGGCATTTGCCTCACTTTCTTCACTCCTCACTTTGTTCCTTTGGCCACTATGCAAGGAATTAGTGCAACTGAATCCTTAATAAGCCAATTTAGTCCAGCCCACATAGCTATTTTGTTCCTAATAAATCAATTAATTCAGCTCACATTAAGGGGACTGTCATGTTTACAATATCGCAGTCAAAATCTACATGTCTTACTGAGAACTGATGGTATGGAGTATTTTTAGAGTAAAATTGCATCCGTATCTGAGTGGAGGATGAGGATGCCTTTGTACCCGTGTGTCTCCTGCCATAAGGGGCTCCTGAGCTTAGGCAGGGTTCAGGGAAGAAAACTTCACAGTCCTTTCTGAGTCTTCCTTCATGAAAAGAAACCGAGCAGATGAAAGTCTTTGTGTTTTATCCAAGGGATTTGATGAAGGACAGAATGATAGTTCTGTAGTAGGGGTGGGCTTCTCAGAGCTCTCCCCTCAACCTTCTAACCTGGTTTGTTTCTGGCAACTTGATGCAAGCTAGAGGAACCTCATTTGAGAAAAATAGTGCTTCTATTAGAATACCTGTAAGTATTCTGTATGCCATTTGTTTGAGTGCAGTAAATAAACAACAAGCCATGGGGAGCAAGACAGTAAGCAGCACCGCTCCACGGCCTCTTCTTCAGTTTCTACCTGCACACTTCTGTCTCAGGTTCCTGCTATGACTTCTCTCAATAATGAGTGGGACTTGAGACATTGTAAGATCAAATAAAACCTTTCTTCACCAAGTTGCTTTTGATCATAATATTTTATCACAGCAATAGAAACTTAACTAAGGATACCTTCTAACTGATCCCATGAAAGTTAAAATATCTAAAACTTGTCTTGAAATTATGATGAACAGATGGACATTATCACTACCTGTACTACTTCTTTGACATCTTCATTCATTAACAAAGTGAATTTTAGTCTTACTTAACTCATACTTGAACTTAGATTCTAAACACACTTAGAGTAATACTTGGGAACAGATGAGGACTAATGGCCGCATGTATGAGCTAGACTTTGATAATATTCTTGTTAATAGCACTACTATATGAATGATGTGGTGTGGTTGCTCATTGTCTTAGTTAGGGTTTCTATTGCTGTAAAAAGACATCATGGCCACTGCAACTCTTCTAAAGGAAAACATTTAATTGCCACTGTAAGTGGCAGTTCACAGTTCAGAGGTTTTAGTCCATTACCATCATGGCAAGGAGCATGGCAGCAGGTAGGCAGACATGGTGCTGGCAACATTTTTATCAGAAGGCAACAGGAAGCAGACTATGACACTGAAGCTTAAGCAAAAGAGACCTCAAAGCCTACCCCTCCAGTGAAACACTTCCACACCTACTCTAGCAAGGCCATACTTTCTAAAAGTTCCTCTCCCTCTGAGCTTATGGGGGCAAATTACATTCAAACTACCACACTCATATACCCCCAAATACCTACTGAGGCTGATGTGTCTGCTCTTCTCTGTGATTTTTGTAGAATAGATCTTAAGAGGAACCGAAAGACCTCTATTTTAAGGGAGCTAGTACAACCCTCAGTATATTCTAGAGAACAGCTTCTCATTCATTTTCTAGTCAAGACCCTCCACTTATACCTGAGAAATTTTTATTTGATCTTAAATACCTGAAATAGGTATCCAAATAAAATCTTAACTAATGAGAAATAATAACAATTGTTTTGAAATAGTTCTTTGGTATGTACCTAGTAAAGAAGAAAGCAAATTTTTATAATAATGAGTTAAATATACTTATTGAATTATACAAGAAGAATTAAGTCTTGACTGAATATTTGACATTATAGGATATGGACATCTTTATCATTTTATAGAGCTGATTGTTTTTATAACCATTCATTTTGAGAATACCTATTCTAAATATATAGTACAAATTGTAAAAGCATGTCTATTATCATTTCATAAATGATTGGAAATTCTATCCTAATCCCAAATAAAAATATCATTGAATGATTTTTTTAGCATGTCCATGTAGGTAACTACAATAGCAATTTTAAGAATTAAACCTTCTAGAGCCCACCTCAACACTACCTGGAGGACCAGAAACCAGAGGCTGGATGGTCCAGAGGCCTAGGATAGAACTAAACACACCTGTCAAAAAAAAGAAAAAGAAAGAAAGAAAGAGAAAGAAAGAAAGAAAGAAAGAAAGAAAGAAAGAAAGAAAGAAAGAAAGAAAGAAAGAAAAATAAAATTAAATGGTTCCTAATGATATTCTGCTGTACTTGTAGATAGGAGCCTGGTATAAACACTATCAGAGAGATTTCATTTTGTAACTGATAGAAACAGATGCAGAGACCCACAGTCAACCATTAGGTGTAGCTTGGTGAATCCTGCAGAAGAAGAAGAGGAAGAAAGATTGTAGGAGACATAACAGTCAAGGACACCACAAGAAAACCCACAGAAACAATAAACCTGGACTTGTAGGGGCTCAATGAGACTGAACAATCATGGAGACTGCAGGAGACTGACCTAGGCCCTCTGCATATATGTCATAGATGTGTAGCCTGGTGTTCTTGTGGAATTCTAACAGTGATAGCCAGGGCTGTCTCTGACTCTTTTGCATGCCTTGGGGAATCTTTTCTTCCTTCTGAGTTGCCTTGTTCAGTCTTAATATGAGGGGAGGTGGCTAGTCTTATTGTGACTTGATATGTCATGTTTGGTTGATATCCCTGGGAGGCCTGCCCTTTTCTGAAAGGAACTGGAGAAGGGGTGGATGGGGTGGCTGACTGGAAGGAGAGCGGGGGGGGACTCCTCTGGTTCGATATGTAAATATGGAAGAATAAATTAATTTTAAAAAGTGAAATAAAAGAAACCGTCTAATATAATATAATCCAAAATATGTTAATTTAATACTTCTGTGTAAAAGAATAATAGAAATACATGTAGTCTCTGTTTTAGAACTAAACAATTATACTTTTTAAGAGTTAAAAAATGTGTACATTAAAACCAATGTTATTCATAACATATAATACTTTTCATTCTGAGCCCAAGTGGTGCAAGCAGCATTTATTGGCATTGTATGGCATAATGATGTGCACACTATAAAATGCCTTGTTGTGGCTTCAGACTCAAGACTGCAGTGTGGTAATACAAAGCAAATTAAATGAGCTATGCCAGAAATACCTTGGATCCGTTATACTTTTGACTGTCAATTAATTTTTGGCCATTGTGCATTTTGCTATTGCCCCCCCCCATCTCTTTGTGTGTGTGTCCAAATAAAGTTATGGACCACAATTTAAGAAGTAAGGTTCAAAAGAGAGTCTGAAACTGTGAAATGATTTGGATCCCTGCCAGGTGAAAAAAGAGTAAAGGGTATGGACTATTTGTCTAGAAAAGGAGAAGTATGCTTGGGCATGGGGAGTCTACGGAGACCGTGCCCTGAGCAAGGTTAAACCAATATGATGTAGCCTATTTGTCTTCCCATGTGGAAGAGATGGGACTTATTCAATGGTGACTGTGGTCAGTGAGTGTGAAAAAGAGGGAAGCAGCTGACTAGCTTACATTTATAACCACACCCCTTCTAGTAGCCTCAGCTCGCAGGTGTGGGAGCCAGAGACACACATTGCATTGGAGATGCCATGAAGAGGATCTGTAATAATGCTCCTCCCTCTATCCTGGTCAGACTCTGCTCAGCCCAGAGTTAGTTGTGAATCTCTGCATCTGCTTCCATCAGTTGCTGGATGAAGGTTCTATGATGACAAGTAAGAGAGTCATCAATCTGACTACAGGGAAAGTCCAGTTCAGGCACCCTCTCCATTATTGCTGAGGATATTAGTTAGGGTCACCCCTGTGGATTCCCGGGAATTTCCCTAGTGCCAGATTTCTTGCTAGCCCTATAATAGTTTTCTCAATCAAGATATTTTCTTCCTTGCTCTTACCCTCTGTCCTTTTCCCATCTTGGCCATCCCATTACCTCATGTTGTCCTCCCCTTCTTCCGGGGACACCCACAGAAATAGCTGACCTGAGCTAGTGGGAGCTCACCGACTCTGACTGATAGCAGGGGAACCTGCATAGGACCAAACTAGGCCCTCTAAATGTGTATGACGGTTGTGTGGCTGGGGCAGTCTGAGGGGGTCACTGTCAATGGCACCAGGATTTATCCCTACTGCTTGAACTGGCTTTTTGGAGCCCATTCTCTTTGGGAAGATACCTTGCACAGCCTAGATATAGGAGGGAGGGCCTTGATCCTGCCTCAAAGTGATGTGCCAGACTTTGTTGACTTCTTACGGGAAGGAAGCCTTACTCTCTCTGAGAACTGGAGTGGATTGGGGGGAAGGTGGAAGGTGAGGGAGGAGGGGAGGGAAATGGGAAGAAGAGAGAGAGAAGGAACTGGGATTGGTATGTAAAATGAGAAAAGATTATTATTTTCTTTTTTAAAAAGGCAAAAACAGTGTGTATGTGTGTGTGATGGGGAGAATCCAGGTAGAGTAGCACTGTAGAGTTGTATTTAGTGGAAGGTGGAAAATCTCACACATGAAGTATTTTCTAGTAGCTCATCTCCTCACTCGAGCTATGATCTATATTTGTTTGACTTCTTTGAAAAACGGCTTGAGCTAATGGAAAAAGCGTGAGAAATCAGAGGGCCAGCACGTTGGCAGGCAGAGGCTGTGATCGCGGCAGCAGGAGCTTTCTTTCCTTCGAGCTCACTGTTTTTTTGTGCACTTGTTGAAAGTGCCGAACAGTCAGCATGAAAGTATCTTGACATTGCACTGAGTATTAGACAACAGTATAGGTATCTGGGATCATTTCCTCCAAAAACAGCTCACAAAGTTTTGCACTTAGGTTACCAGTTTGTGAAAGACAGTAGCATCGTGTGAGTTGGAGTAAATTTTCTGAAAAAGACACATATGAGAAAATACAATAGGGCTTTTTTTCGGTAATCTTTTCAATTCAGTAAAAATTTAGTATAAGGCCCATGATTACATGCAGAAGGCATATGAACTTTTTAGAAAATTAGCATATTCTGGTACAAATTTATTTGGTCAAAATATACCCAACCCCATGCTTCTGGAACAACCTTTTATTCTTTGGAGAATCCTTCTTTTTCTTTTCTTCTGTTTTATTTTTTTCTTCTTAGTTTTTAGTTTTTAGTCTTTATCTTTGGCTAAAAGATGAATTTAATTGCTCCAGTGTCACACATCATTTATGCAAAAAAATCAAATTTTGTGAACTTCATTGTTAAGATAAAAATTTAATTTAGGGTTCTTGCACACATTTAAAACTTACCAAAGATAATACCCCACTTACCAATTAGTTGTATTTCCTTTATATTTACCTTAGACTACAGATAGATTACTGTAGGTTTCCAAAAATAAATTAGTGACAGTGGAAAAATTAAGAAAGTTTTCCTTATATGGTTAAGTTGTAGGAAGACCCATGGAAATGTGAACTCTCTTTTCATTTTTCCCTTCTGACTTTTTCAAACACATATACAATGCAATATGACCATATTCACCCCAAGCGGGG
>LOEQ01004835.1:349735-362574 GCA_001685075.1 Bramus lutescens | reverse complement strand
AAAGAAAGAAAGAAAGAAAGAAAGAAAGAAAGAAAGAAAGAAAGAAAGAGAATGCCTTGGGGAATGTGTGTGTGAAAGAATCTCCCACATACACACATGCTCATAACACAGTCAAAAAAAAAATCCCTGTCATTGTATATACTCACAGCAAAGCCCTGCATGTAGCACATTTACATAGGATGAAAATTGCTAGAACTCTCCATGCGGGAGGATGTGGTCTTGTAGCCGAGATGGCTAGGGGAACTGAGAATATGGGGGCTGAGGATGTGAGAATGTGAGAAGAAACTTTCAAGGACAGGGGCCAGAGCTGTGAGTGTGAGACTTTGGCCTGCTTCATGCACAGCTGTGTTATAAACGCTGGACCAGCATCTCCTGGATCACAGTCAGCACTGGCCTCAGAAAGCTAAGCTGAGTCAAACTAATGTTACCTTCAGCCCACTCTTCTCCAGGATGTGGGTTTGCAAAGACCTGGAAACTGTTGAGACCTGTCTTCACAGCTGTATAGGCTCCAGATCACATCAGGATGATGTGCATTTTATGTACTTCCTAGTTTTCTGTTGTATCCCTCTGTAACTCTGCAATCTGTCTTTGTTTCTCTTTCTCATACATCCTAGTATTGTTTGGGGGAGTGTTTAAGCCATCTGAAACATTTTTCTAATTCATAAAGGTGGGTCTGTGGCTCTGACATAGGACAGCCATCCACTCACTTCCGATCACCATCAAATAATTGGCCTCATGTTGGGATAAATGGTTGAGTAAGTAGTGGTCACTTTTTGTATTGTCAGGGAACAACCCACGTACTCCTAACACATTGGGCAACTGTGTTTGAAATTAGCAAATGCCATAAGCATCTGTTCAGTATTAAGGATATGTAATATTGGCATTGTAACTCCACAGAAATTATTTTGCATTTCAGCCCAGGAGTGAGTCATGGCCAAATTAGCAATGGAGAAGGTGAGGAATTAAAACAAAACAAAACAAAAACAAATTAATTTTGCAAGTTGGTCAAAAAAGACAGAAGAGTATTTCCACATCTGTTTAGGCTGCCTTCCTCCCAAAGAAATCACAGGTCTCTTCTTTACATGTGATGGGAAAGACATTGAGGGAAGCTGAGTTTGAAATGCACAGACAACCAGTTCTGTCAGGCACACTTTTTACCTGGGTAGGTGTAAGGAGGCAGGGAGCAGAGGTAATGGATGGGATGAACTTCTTGGTTCCTAGGGCATTCTCTAAGTAGAATAGGTTTGGTTGTCTGTCAGCTGATGCCTGTTTGAGGGTTAACATTTAGCCTACATTAAAGGACTCACTCCAGGGATTCTGAAAAAATGATCAAGTCCAGCATGATCGACTTCTAACATTTTCCTGTTTTCAATAAATGACCTTAAAAATTGCACTCTAGCCAGAAATCCATCCTCTTAAAGAGGTCTTTGATCATGCTATTCAACTCCATTTTTTTAAAATGTGGTGAATTTAAGCCTCATATATATAATATAAAATGAAAGCTCACAAGTTCTTGGCAAGCCTGCCAGAAGCAGTAAATGTTCTCAGCCCCTCCCCATCCTGGACACTGACAGTGTATAGAGTGTGGATCTGATTTCATTCTTGCACCATTTCTTTAGAGAAGGGCAATGAAGAAAGCAGAGTGCTGTTAGTTGCTGGCACCAGCAGATCCCTCAAAGAACTGTTCTGGGAACATCTGTTTTGCTGTTTCAAAATTCCAGAGTATGGCACCGGCAATTGCTGGGTCACAGTCAAAACTATACTCAACTGCATCAGTGTTCAGTGAGAAGCAAATGAAAATTCCATTCCAACTGATGACCTCCAGTGTACTTCGTCCACTAGGAATGCAGAAAGGAGAATGAGATGAATGTTTTCTGTAAAGAAAGGCCTTTCTATGGAGCTAGTTCCAGGAAGAGTTCCTGTAAGGCCTGAGAAGGGAGAGACCTACTGCGGCTTTTCTGAACAACAGAATAAAGCGCATCTACGGGAACATGTGCGGCTGATGATTGCACAGTGGAGTGTAAACTTCTTCCATGCAATAACCAAGATGCTACACAAATAGCAATATATTTCGATTCTGGTAGTGGCCTTGTAGAAGAAACTAAAGTAAATGGAAGCATAGAATGTTTCCATAGCCTCTTCAAAACTGACCACATTTACCCTCTGATTTTTACGAAATGAAGCTGGAAGTGAACTTCATTAAGATGATTGGGCTTCAAACAATTGAACTTCCAAAAGTGCCTGAAAACCTGGGTTCTCCAACATTTTGTTGCCTCCAACTGTCTTTCATTCTGAAAGCATTATTGATGCGGATTTTCTTTTCTTTCTGATTTTGCTATTGTATGTTTTTGAAACATGTCCTGCTCTATATTCCTTGGTTTTCTTGTACTGTTTTGTAAACAAGGCTGACCTCAAACTCATGGCAATCCTTATCACTAAGTCTCCCAAGTGCTAGGATTTTAGGCATATACTACTATTCAAAGCACTTTTAAAACCTATATTTTAAAAAAATTTTGCATTAGCAAGATAGATCAGAAGATAAGGGTGCCTATTGCCAAAACCTAACAACCCGAGCTCTCCAGATCCAGCATTATGGAAAAGGAGAAGCAACTTTTGCAAGCTATCCTCTGACCTTTGACCTCCACACATGCCATGATGTCCACGTGCCCACCTCTCTCTCTCTCCCTCTCTCTCTCACAGAGAGAGAGACAACTCCTGCAAGCTATCCTGCAACCTCGACACATGCCTTGATGCCCATGTGTCCTCCCCCCACACACAGACACTCTCTCTCTCTCTCTCTCTCTCTCTCTCTCTCTCTCTCTCTAAGAGAAGGAGGGAGGCTCACACAGAAGCAGGGGAGGGAGGAAGAGGTAGAGGGAAAAGAGGGGGAATAGTAAATACAAATTTTTAAAGAAATAAATAATCTTTCCTCAAATGCTTTCAGGTAGAGATGTCAGCAGAAACTCAGTGCTCTTGAATTTTAATTTATTTCAACTCAGTGTGCCCTCTTTAAATCTCAAAGCACCATTAAGTCCCAAATTCAGTTATTTAAATTTTCCAAGCTCCATCACTCCGTCGTTTCTTTTTTACTGTAATTCTCTCTCTCTCTCTCTCTCTCTCTCTCTCTGTGTGTGTGTTTCTATTTCTTGCTTTTAATTCTAATTTTTATTTGTTTTCCTTAATTTGTCTATACTGCTGGTATTCTGTGTTAGCTTTCTATGACTATAACAAAATACCTGAGCTAATTTAGTTATCAAGGCAAATGATTTATTTTGGCTCAGCTTTAGAAGCTCCAGTCCTCTGCCATCTTTCTGGGTGTCTGAGAGTGGTACCAGATGGCAATAGTAGGGAACTTGTGCAATAGTAATCTATTTGTGTCATGAACCAGGGATGAAAGAAGAGAAAGAGCCAAGATCCAGGGTCCCCATTGTCCCCATGTAAGGTCATGTCTTCAGTGTCCTCCAGACCTTCTGAAGGATCTCTAGAGCCCACCTCTGTGTAATGAGTTCCAGCTAACATAAACAGTCCCACACTGGGACCCAGCTTTTATCAACAATGAACCTTTGAGGATCCTTATCCAATTATAGCAGGTCCACTATAATCATCCCTGAAGAGCTTTCACCCATAATTCCTATCGGAGAATGTATCTGTTAGAGAAGGAAGAATAGTATTATGAAATATAAACAAGAATGCATAAGCAATAAAAATAACTTTGTCAGTCCTTGATGAGCGGGCTAATGAGTCTTTTTTAAAGCTGAATTTTACACTGCAATTGTTAATGAACTCTCTTGATGGAAAATAACTCATAGAAAACCACTGTGTCACAAAGCAGGGTGTACCCTCTCAACAGCACATCATTTATCTCAGGGTTTTATTGTCAATCTATTTGAATAATTGAATTTATTAAAATTTTAACTCCTTTTCCTCATACATAGTTTCCTTCTTAGGGATATAAGTCACTAGTGGCTCACATAGAGCCTGGGAGGAAAGCTTTTTGTCATCTAGGGATTGTGTTAGGAAAAAAGGGTTTCTCTTAGCTGGTCAATGTAGGAGAAGGAACTGCTTGTTCGTCCCTGCTGCCCAGAATCAAAACAACCACACAGAAACTCTATTAATTAAAATGCAGCTTGGCCCATTAGCTCTAGCTTTTCATTGGCTAACTCATATTAATTTAACCAATTTCTATTGACTGTGCTTCACAATGAAGTCGTGGCCTACCAGCAAAGTTTGAGCACATCTATCTCCAGTGGCGGATCATGGCTTCTCTCTCTGACTCTGCCTTCTTCCTCCCAGCATTCAGCCTAGCAGTTCTGCCTTGCTGTAGCTCCAAAACAGTTTCTTTATTCATTAATGGTAATCACAACACACAGGAAGGTTTCAACTTTAACTTAGTAAAATTATATATAACAAAACAGTTATCAAGCAAGAATTATAGTTACAATATTTATATCTGCTTTATCTTTTATCATAACTAAGGAAAACTATATTATAACTATCTATTCTTCAATTTTATCAAAGACTCCAGAAGGATATAATATTACCTAAGTAAACATGAAGTCCAATGTAAGCAACTTCCAAAACTCTAGAATTGACAGCGCCTTCTCACTGCCTGGACAGTCACCCAAAGTTCTTCCGTACCATTGGGCCATCCATCTTCAGCCTACTGGCCTATAGTATCCAGAAGACTTTTAATGAAGCAGGAAAGTACAAAGATAGTTTCATTCATATTGACAGTTTGTCAGTCATTTTCTTCTGTGTCCTGCAGAATGTCTTGCAGATGCTTTCATGAAGCAGAACCCTGAACAATCGTCTCACCTTTAGGCAAGTTCAGCAGTCATTTCTCTGTGGGTCCTGCAAGTCCAGGCAAGAGCAGTTTCTTGCCCAAATGGCTAACCAACTCCATAAGGAGCCTCCTGATGCCCATATTCCTCTTAAAGTAGCTTGTGTTGCCAGGAGCAGATGTGTTTCATTGTCTTGAAAAGTCTTAAGTTCTTATACATTTTAAATGCCATATTCTGAAGGTCGCTGAACGATTTGAAGAATACATATCTAACTGAAATATATCTCTATACATCTAGAAAATCTAACTAACATGATTAAAAGCTTGACTATTATAGATGATCATCTATTAACCTATATTTTTAAATTATACATTACATTTTTAAATAAACTACACAATCACAACACCTTAATCAAAAACAGAAATATATATATATATATATATAACATAATTGATCTTAAATTTGTATCAATAAACCAAGATCCATACCAATGAAAATTATTCATATCTNTACCAATGAAAATTATTCATATCTATATCATATCCCCCTTTAAATGTAAAAAAATAGACAATATTTGGAAATATGAGCATAGTTTCTCCAAACTGCTTCCTGCTGTTTATTGGGTGAAGTATTTCTTTTTTGTGGGGGTGCTTACAGCAACCTTTGAGGGGGTCTTGCTTCATCAAACCATCTTGGTCTGGAAGCAATCCACAGGTTCTCATCTTCTGTGAAAACAAAAGAAGAACCTCTTTTCCAAAGCAACATATCCTTAGATTCAAATAAAATATATCAAAATTTACATTTGTAGAACGAGGGGCTACTTGTTCATTCCTACTGCCCAGAAACAAAATAACCACACAGAAACTCTATTAATTAAAATGCAGCTTGGCCCATTAGCTCTAGATTTTCATTGGCTAACTCTTATATTAATTTAACCAATTTCTATTAATCTGTACTTCACAATGAGGTCGTGGCCTACCAGCAAAGTTTCAGCACATCTACCTCCAGTGGCAGATCATGGCTTCTCTCTTTGACTCTGCCCTTCTTCCTCCCAGCATTCTGCCTAACTTTCCCTGCCTACCTAAGTTCTGCCTTGCTATAGGTCCAAAGCAGTTTCTTTATTCACTCTTGGTAACCACCCTATAGAGAGGGAACTCCCACACCAGGCCATTCACACCACTGCCATGGTTCTATCTTAATTCCTTAGTGTTAGGTTATGAAATAAACCATGTAGGATGACTAAAGGTGCCTTTAGTCTTCCTCTGTTTCCAAGGAAAGTAAAGAGAAAATACAAGGTCATGACCTTTAGCCAAGGAATGGAGTTACCCCACAACTGCAAAAGCAAAGGCTCATAAAGATAATTCACAGATACTCTTTGCAGCAGGTTCTCACTGGAAGAAGGACTCCAACTTTACCTAAGCTTGTCATTGGCATATAGCTCAAGCATTACAGTGACTTACTTAATATTCTTTGAATAAATGAAGATTATTGCCAGTATTAAACTTTTAGCTCATCGCCAAAAAAATAAATGAACTGAGACATTTAATTCTATTTATTAGCTATTACTTACAAGATTATGAAAGCAAAGACTGGGCTTCATTTAAATGGCAACTAGTCCTTTGTCCAGTATGAATATTAACCATGAATGACTTAAAATTCACTATTAAGCTCTTTCATTCATGGATGTGTTGAAAACCCTTTCCTGTTCCTTATGAGTTTTTCTAAGGAAGCTTGTGTGAAGGAAAGACATTATAATGTACATTTTAAGATCCTAGGAAATACAGGCTTCAGCTTAGCAACAAGTCCTGTGATATTCAGAACTAAGACCAAGAGGAGACCCTGGCTTTCTCCTTCTAGGGCAGTTCCAGATACTCTGAACCCATCCTGGGTTAAGGACTGAGAGTGTGTGTCCTGAGGATCTCAACTCGGCATGTGTCTGTCAAGGTTCTCTATATAAGCTAGTGTGCATTTGACCAAGGGATTGGTGTTCATTGCAAAGCAAAAGCCACCTGATCCTGATAAGGCCATTTAAATCATTGAACTCAGCAAGTTCAATTTTTAAGAATCACTGGATTTCCAGGAAGCCAATTCTAATGATTTTTTTTTACCAAGAAAACAAGTTTAAACACACAAAGCTGCATCTTTTCAGTTTGAAAATATAGATCCCATGAGGCAGAATAGCTTCTAAATTTGGCAAAGCTCCATGTCCTGGTTCTCTATAAGTATCAATCATCCCAAACCAGCAGCCGCATGAAAGAGTCTATTTGAAAATACTTTAGTTTTTGTGTCAAGACAGGAAAAGCTTGGGGGAAACATTCCCCTTTGGATTAAGTATCACAAATGAGAATTTTATTTAGCCAAATGCTTTCTGTTAATAGATTTGGAGAATATAAAAAAGTCCAGAAATTTTATTGAGAATATGGAAGGTAATATGTAAAAAAAACATGATTGTATTTGTGAATTTACAACCTGGGCATATGTAAGCATCAATCACAGCAACAAATAAGAGTTAATATTTGTAAACACATGTCAATCCTTGAAGAGAAAAAGGGAAATGCATGATTTGGTAAACTCAAAACCCATCAATATTATCCACTTAATGTCTCTGATCAATGGCCCATAAATGGTGATGCACTCGCACAAACAGAAAGAATAAGAATGCATGTTCAAGGGCAGTCTACACTACATAGCCAGAGACAATCTAAACCAAGTATCATATTGCTTCTTGTATAGAGGCCACTCTATCTCAATATATTAGTAGCTAGATTAAAATGGATTTGGAACTTATGTGGAAAATTCACTTTTACTTTTAGTAATTATTCTATACTTGAAATATGCATGTTTTCTTTGAGTTTGAATGGAGAGAAGCAACCACATTAACTTACAGGTGTATTTATCACATTTTTTTTCCAGTAGAAATCACAGTGATTAAAGCTTTTATTGATAATGTCTGGAATAGCTTTTGGACCAAAAGTTAGATATTGTTTATTTCCAATATGTAACTTTCAGAAATTATTTACTTTCACAAATATTTTCTTAACTTTATAAAAGTCATTATAATTTGTTTTTCTTTACCATAGAATACTGCGTTAAAACATTTTTTCAAGTCATCATCATTTGATTCTTATACTCTGTAAAAGGTCAGAATATCCATGCTAAACTAACCACTGGAGTCTGAGTAGAGCTATCAATTTATTTCATACAAATTGATGGTGGGTGTTTCTTTGGCAGGTTGTTTGGAGCATTTGCTCCTATTATTATGAAATTACCATACTGTGAATTTGGTGGCCATGAATTGTTAAGGCTAGTGACCTCTTAACTAATTTTCTTCATGATCATTAACCAGATGTGCAGTTTAAACAATATGTACATTGCAGGTTTCATAATGAAGGAATAGATTTTTTGTGCATTTCAGGTTTTATAATAAAGAAATAGATCTTTCTCTGTGTATGTGTGTGTATGAGAGAGAGGAAGAGAGAGATAGAGAGAGATGCAATATGCATCTGTGCACTCATGTATTTACAGCACATTATCCTAAAACACATCATTTCAAGCCACTTTTGATATCCTGTGGTTTACTCTTCTTCCCCTCCTGTCTTTCACTGGATATTTTCAGAACTGGTATTAAAAGTGAAATGAAGAAACACAAGAGAAATGTAGTGAAGTGATCTAAAAGTTATATGAATATTCTCACAGAGAAAAATACCACCAAATTAGTTATTTTCCATTAGTAGGTCACTTCTGAATCACAAAACAATGTATTTTTCTTTCTCCTTCCTTTCCTACTTCCTTGTATCTTTTATTCCCTTTTTCCTTCCTTTCTTCCTTATTTCATTTTCCCTGCTTACTTTATTCTGCCTTTAATTTTTACTTTCATTACACTTTTCTTTTTTATGCTTCTGCAACTATTTTAGATTCTAGTGACAAAAAAAGTAGCAGAAAGCAAGAAGGAGAGGGACACATAAGGAGGAGTAGAAAAGACAAGAGAGAGAGAGAAAGAGAGAGAGAGAGAGAGAGAATCCTCACTGTCATTCTGACTTATATTTCCTCTATTCTTGTAGTGAGGCAGTAACCAAACAAAGTATCTTGATATTAGTAAATAACAAAATAAATTAAACCATAACAAACACCGAAAAGAAAATCTGAAGGAAAGGCTGTGTGCTCACTGTGCACAAAGCACTCAGTTCATTCCTCAGCAGAGAAAATAAAAATTATTAGGGGACAAAACCATGGGTGAGTAGAAGGAATTAAAAATCTTGATAAGGGAAGGCCTCACTTATAATTGTATAACTTTTTTAATAATGCCTTGAAGAAAGGTGGGAATGGCTCCCAGCCTATGGTCAGTAAGATATTACATTCTAAGACAATAAATATATTGCTAGTCCTTTAATCCAGTCACATTACAGAGGCACAAATTGCATACAAAATTATACATGTTTAATGTATATAGCTTGATGAATTCTGAGATGAGTGATGGCTGTCACCAGAGTCAACGCCATAAACATAGCCAACATCTTCAAAAGTTTACTCTTGATCTCAGTGATAGTGATGAGATGACTATGTTGTCATGTATTTGTATATATGATGCCATCATCAGTCAGGGAGGTCAACATGGCCAGAAGAATCAGAGAGAAGGAAAGGACAATCACATGAGTTCCTAAGAGTCTTGACTTGGTTTTGACAGAAGACTACATAATTTGATTGAAAGAGTGGTCTACCTTTACTTCCATATAAAACAATAACTAATTACTATGATGAGACAAGATAGGTTAGCTGGGGTGGGGAAAGAAAACTGAAAAACCAGTTGGCTTCTTCTGATGCTGGTGAGAGAAGGTGGAACCTTAGATCCAGGGGAAGCATATGTTAGTGGAAACAGCTGAGTCCTGGATGCAACTTTAGGTGAGCCAATGGAGTTAATTGGCAGTTTGATACAGGCTATAAGAAAAAGAAAATATGTGAACATTAGTAGAAGACTTGGGGGTAAATGAAATTGTTATAATGAAGTATATAAAGTTGTCATGAACTTGGGAGTGTTTGGGAGTTAGTAATTTCAAATGCTTGAGTTATTAAATGAGAGCTATGTCTTAACACATCCAGGAGAGCTGTCAGATAAGAAACTTTATATATGACTACAAATTTTTATTTGAGCTTTATAGAGAGAGACTCACAAGGGATCTGACCCTAGGGGTCAACAGGATGTGAATGACAGCTGATAGCACAGCTGTTTAGGGGATGATGTAAGAAGTAGAGAACAATATGAAAGTTCATACTGTATAATGATACAAGGCGAGGTCCTTGAGGGAGGTGGGGAAGGCAGCAGAAAACTGAGGAAGGCAGAAAGAGCACTCAGGCAAGGAGGGGAAACATGGCAGGGATTCTTCCCAGTGTTTCCCACCCTTTGCAATGCGGCTGTAAGTGCTTGCATGGGTTGCTTAGTCCTCAGAAAGTCTTTAGGGATGACATTGCTTACTTGAAATATGTTCAAAGATGCTGAGAAGTGCACCATATGAAGCCCATTGATATTTTTCTCTTGAGTCTGGATTCAGACTCGCCGGATGCAGAAAGCTAAAAATACATCGTGCTGAGAAATGGACACACAGAACACTTTGTGTGTGTTTTTCACAGTTTTCTGTGATATTAAACTAAGTGTGGAGGATACTGTTCTACTTCTCCTTGCACTTGGTATGGCTAAAGCTGAATGTGGGAACCACAACCGTACCATGTGACAGATTGTGGTGTCACACACACAGAACTCTGCCTCCACTGCAGAGATGAACAGAAGGGAAGTACAGCTAGGATAAAAGCTATTTTTTCAGCTGCAAGTAAGTAGGGTCATAGAGAGGCACTGCCATAAAGAGTTATCTATGGGGACAAAGGCTGCTTTAGGCTGCTCATTTTCACACCATGACCTCCATGGGTACAATTTTTTTGTTTTATGTTTCAACTTGTCTCCACCAGAATGGCAATAGTCAGCTGTATTTGCAAAAGCAACCTGTTTATTGTATTTTTTTTAAAAATAAACAAAGGTTAATGGTGTGGGGCAATCATCTCTATTTTTTCAACTATATTTTAAATAAATGCTGATTGGCCAGTGGCCTGGCAGGAAGTACAGGTGGGACAACCAGACAGGAAGTAGAGGTGGGTCAATGAGAACGGAAGAATTCTGGGAAGAAGGAAGCCCATTCCTTTACAGTCCTGGCCCCGCCACAGAAGAAGCAAGGTGTGACTGTCTTGCTGAAAAAGGTAGTGATCCATGTGGCTAACATAGACAAGAATAATTGGCTAGTATAAGTTATAAGAGTTAATAAGAAGCCTGAGCTAATGGGCTAATCAGTTTATAACTAATATAGACCTCTATGTGATTTCTTCGGTACTTAACAATTGTGGGAACCAGGCAGGACAGAAACCCCACCAACAAGTTAACATTTAGATTCAGAAAACAGAATGTTTTGGGGGAAATATAACAATGAGATTTAAGATAAATACAGTAAAGAAAAGAAAGAGTGTGCCTGTGTTAGCTGGCAAACCTGATGACCTGAGTTCAATCCCAAGAACTCATATCAAAGTGAAGGAGGCAGTCAACTCCAAAAGGCTGTCCTATGACTGCACATACATGTCATGGCACACATACGTACTTACATATGAACACACATCCAAGGCATACATGCATACATACATACAAACATGCATACAACCACAGATATATCATCAATACACACAAGCAAATAATAATACATGCATAAATGTGTAAGCACATAAAAATAGAGAAGATAGGTTCCTTATGCAAAACTGAGTTCAAAATCTGGAAGGCAGAAATATTTGGAAGGAAAGACCCAGCTTCACCATGAACTTCCATTATCTTTGAATGCAGGTTTTCAGTTCCTTTCATGGTTTTAGTTCGGGTTCATTTGAAGTGTTTCAGGTAGAACACACACAAGTTCTCTACCATAAGCTGCATCCTCAGGCTTTTTATTTTCTAAGACAGTCTTGCTTTGTAGTCTGTCAATTCTTGAACTTCCAGACAATTGCTTTCACTTCTCACTTGGGACAGAATCTGCAGCTGTTCTGCTGTGCCTCTTGGGGGCACTGAGCCTCCTCTTCTGGGGACAAATGGAGGAGATCAAGAGAGGCAGACATAAATCATGATATTTCTTCAAAGAGTGCCATTTATAAGTCTTAAGAAAAAAAGCTTTGATAGAAGGTGTGCAAATTTTTTACTAAAATGAGTCTTTGACTGTTGTGAGAAACTTGTGTTCTCTCCACCTCCAACACTGTAGGTGTGTCCTAGGGAAACCTAGGAATGACAACCTGCTTGGACAGGGGTGTGCTTTTCACAAATCTCTTCCTGCCTCCTCACTGGCCCTGTGGCTACCTGGCTTTGTCTCTTTCTGATTTTGCTGCATATTCCCCTCACCCTTTTCCTCATGACACTTTTAGATATTTGAAATTGTTAGGTTCTCCTTCAATAAAATTTTCATAAAACTTCACCACATTGAGTAAGCTGTCTTCTTCCTCAAGCTGAGTGAAGACATGGTTCTCAGGCCTTGTTTCATACTGATGCAAAGTGTCAAAATTCATATTCTCACTTATTTATGTTTGCTGAGGTGAACTCTTGTTCTAAATGGTTTGTGTGCTATGGCATTTGAATTCTAAGGTTTGGGTAACATCTGTGAGGTACAAGCTAATGACAAGCACCTAAAAATATATTTTCAAAGTGAATTTGTAAAGAACATCTCTCACTCTATTTTTGGAAATTACACTTAATAAATATTAAATAAAATTCCCAGAAAATTGAGCTTGACTCCTGTTATGAAAATAATGTCAATAAATAAAAGTTGAAACCTATTCAGTTTTGTAAGCTTTTTTTCTGAGTTGAAAGTTGCTGTGCAACCCAGACCCAAAAAGATGAATATGGTGTGTACTCACTTATTAGTGGATTCTAGCCATAAGTAAAGGACATTGAGCCTATAATTCGTGATCCTAGAGTAGCTAAGTAAGAAGGTGAACCCAAAGAAAAACACATAGTTATCCTCCTGGATATTGGAAGAAGACAAGATT
>LOEQ01004835.1:276755-301876 GCA_001685075.1 Bramus lutescens | reverse complement strand
AGTTTCTGTCTCATATCGGGAGCCATCTGGTATGAGACAGAAGGAAGACTTTAGGAAAAAAATTACCTTCTCCATGCCTATTTTGTCCATATCATATTCTTCATTGTATATATGTTTATATGAATGATGTTTAATTTTTCTATGATGAGCAATAGATTTTTCTACAGATCCTTTTCCTGAAGTAATCTTTGAAGTTTCCAGGAAGCAGATGGGGCCTCACAGCAACCACTCCACCTAATTGAGATGACATCATGATGTAGACAGTGCTACTATAAGACTGTTTGGGGTACCAGCTGCTGAAATGGTGCACCTTCTAATATTCTGGCCAAAACTCCAAAAAAGAACTTTGAAAAAAAAACTTATTGACTGCTGGAAATTGTTTGCAACTATACTAGACAGTAATTTTGGAACTTAACCACCACTAAATTTTTGCAGGATCCCATTAAGAGTACATTACCCCCATGACAGCAGGAAGCAATTCTAGAATATGATAAACCCCCTATTCCAAAAAAGTTTGCCCATAGGGTTGGGAACACTGTTTAGGGGTTGTTGATTATTACTTGAACTAGATAGAGGTTAAGGAGAAAACTATGTTCGTTCAAAAAAAGGGGAGGATAGTAATAGTGGGTAATAGATTGAATACTTGGGAGCTTTTATTTATGGATAATTTACATTGGTATAGTTTTTGTATTTTGATGGAAGTTCAAATTATATTTGTTACTTTTGTTTGCATTATTTGTACATATATACAAAGTTATTTTGTCAGATTGCATATATGCATGTTTCTACCTCAGTTTAGGACATTTTGTATATTGATACATCTTTTAGGATATAGTTTCATATTGCAATATATTTTACTTCTACCTCTTATCAAGATGCAGGTATTAATTATTATAGGTCAATAGTTGTTCATGTTCATTGTACATACAGTCAAATCAATTAGGTTCTTTAGATACATAAAGATTCTATTCTGTCTAGAGAGGTATTCTTCAACTGCTTCAAGGATCTGTGGAACATGGCATTTAATTAATTTAGGGTTCTATTGACATGAGACATGATTTCTTATGACAGCACCAATCTATTCCCAAGAGAATGCTGTGAACCAAAGACACTCCACTTGGACCTTGTTTTCTTCTTTGCAAAACTGGCCTTTGGACAAGGAAATGACAATGCCTCAGCCACTGACAAGTTACATGATATCCGGAAATGGGTGAGCAGGACAGTCACATCTTGCCAAGACAGGCTAAAGATGGTTTTTGAAAATTTTCTTGCCTCTGAAAATCGTCTGTCAGTTACACTAGGCTTTAGCCAAAGTTGATTGCTTCAACGTTGCAAAAGGAGACTTTGGGTGATTGCTCAGGTAGCTAATTGTCTCTGTTATACATTGCTCTCTTTGGAAGCTACTTGATTGAACTTCTTGCCTGCTCACGTAATATTTTCTCCCTTCTTAGACCTTCAGTGGGGTTGGAGATTAGATAGTAGTAGTTACTTATGATCTAGCCAAGCCATTTCCTATACAAGACTCAGACTCCATAGAATGGAATGTTTATTAAAACATCTAGCATATGTTCCTTGCTTACTATTGCTTATGCTGACTGTAATTATAATCTTATACTTGATATCTGTNTATATATATATAGTTTTGTATTGGGTTCGGAAATCTCTTATTTAAACAAAAAGGGGAGGTGCTGTGGGAGCACATTCTGCTCCATCAGTCAATAGCCTTTAAAATACCGTCCGCTTGGGTGTGGTCTCTTATAGTTTAAAAAGCAGTAGGAAGTGTGTGCCTGCTTTCTTGCTTCTGGCTCCCATTCTGGATGCTAGACTCTGTTTTCCTGTTTGCGCTCAGAGGACTGTTATTTAGGATGGTGATTCTGTAAGTTTTTCCCCTTAAATAAATAACCCTTTTTTATAATCAAGAATTCTGTAGTGGTGTGGGATTGTTTTACAGCATCAGTTAATGGTAGATGCAGGTGGATCTCTGTGGATATGAGGTCATCCTTGTCTACAAGAGCTAGTTACAGAACAGGCTCCAAAAGCTACAGAGAAACCCTGTCTTGAAAAACCAAATAAATAAATATGAAAGAAAATGAGGGAGAGGGAGGGAGAGAGTGAGGGAGGTAATGAATGTAGGAAGGAAAAAGGAAGGAAGGGTCTCTCTCTCTCTCTCTCTCTCTCTCTCTCTCTTTGGTCTCCAGTTTGGTTCTTTCTGATAAGAAGTTATGAGAAATTTTAAGAACTCAGGTCTAGTGGGAAGTCATCATGTCCCTTTGGATATGCATTTAGAAAGAAATAATGGGTACTGGAGAGATGGCTCAGAGGTTAAGAGCACTGTCTGCTCTTCCAGAGGTCCTGAGTTCAATTTCCAGCAACTACATGGTGGTTCATAACCATCTATAATGAGATATGGTGCCCTCTTCTGGCCTGCATGGATAAATGCAGACAGAACACTATACATATTAAAATAATAAATAAATCTTAAAAAAGAAAGAAAGGATGGGACTTCAGCACCTCCTCTCCTTTTTTTTTTGAAGGTCTTCCATGGGTTTGCTCCACCTGACACAGCACAGGCTGAAAGGAAAAGATCAAGTCAGCCATGCACTTAAACCTTCCAAACTCATATGCCAAAATATGCTTTTCTTTAGAAGTTCATTATTTCATGTAATTGTTACATAGAGAAAACTCACTAATGCAGATGGTGAAGTGAGGTCTTTAGGGCTTGATCTCAACTAGCAAGCAAGAATCCATTGATCTTCTGTGACCCAGAGCTCCTGACTCCCTGAAATTATGCTGTCATGATGATGTGTTTGTTAGCCATTTGAGACTAGGCTTATCTTGCTGCAGTAAAGCAGCTTCTCTCAGAAAATTTTCTCTAGCACTACAGCCCAGAACTGTCTCATACAGCACAGTATAGGCCTGCGGAAACACTACACTGAATGCAAGTGGGTCAAGCCTCACCTCTCCCAGGGATGCTGGAGCAGGGAGGGACACTTCTTGCAGGCATTTTCATGACTCTGCTTTGGCATGGAGGCAATAACACTACTTCCTCAATGTCTCTTTGTGTAGCTTCCTTTTCTCTTTTATTAATGAGAAACTCTTTCTGGACCACAAAATGACAACTACAATAATGACAACTTATAAGGAACTTAACTGCAAGCTAGCAAAAATATAGATATTAGTGATATTAATTAGTTCATTTCAAGAATTGTGGGAAATTACTTGAAATCATTTCTTTAACCTTTTCCACAAATTTACACAGCAGAAACTGCTGAAAATTTGTTGAAATCGAAGGACATAAAATGAAATCATCTTCCCAGACACAGACATAGTAAGCAATGATTTTGCACTCAGACTGGAGGGTGCTAATGAATCCCAAAGACGTTCTGGAGGGTAAATGATGACCCCAGAATCCAACTGGAAGGTCAAGAGATTCCCACATGTCTACTGAAAAGCACTCAGTGATGTTAATCCCAACCTTTTAACTGCAAGAAAACAATAAAACTTCTTGCATTTCAACTTTTGAATAAACAAATAGCTAAAAATCAGAGTCTTTGATTAAACTGCAAATACCTGGGGAGTCTAGAATTTAGTGACAAGTAAATACATGTATTTTTTTAAATGATTTAACACAAATATTCTAGAAAATTCTAAATTCAAAGGGATAAAGAGGTGTTGTTACATCTATATGACCTGCATGTCTTCTCTGATGCTAGTATTTAGTCTTGCTACACAGACTGATGCTGTCTGATTTAGTTTTCCCAGACCATGTTCATTGTTATTGAATATGTCAGGTTGTTTTGCAAATAACCTGATTTCAATGAATTCACTTTTTAAACTGTAGTCTTCATACAAATACAGAGAAATAACAATTATTTTTCTGAAGTACATGTATTCAGATTACCTTTTGCCTTCATTTTCTTTTTGAATTTACAGGGCATTATTATTGTTTTTTTAAAAAAGTAGACTCTTGTTGCATATTTTACAGCATGTGTTTGTATATATTCACCTGTAAATCAGCTTACACATGAGTAGTGTTTTTAATATTTTGTTTGTTGCTTTTCTATCAGAGATTATTCACCTAAAATGTAGAATAGTCCTCCTAAATAATATCAAATATTACATGACTAGTTAACAATTTTTACTCCTTTAAGGCTGTAGAAAACTCTATAAAAGATTAATGAGTGTTACTAAATTATTATATATAATTATAAATTAGTATCTCCTCACAAACCAAGGTATCCCAAAAGTAATTTGTTCTTCATGTGTAGACTATGTTACACAGAATGCTTACTGATTGATAAATAACCAAACAAAAAGAAGTACCTTCATTGTCAGTGTAGGAAAAATGTAGAAAAGTAATTAAATGACCATTTAAAACCCATAAACATAGAATGTACACATTCGTACACACATAGTCTCATTAACTTTAAACCATAGAAATTAATTACAGATTCACTGCTAATGAACATATGGGCTGAGTTCTGACACTCCACTGGTTTCAGTTCAGCGATCCTAGAAGCAAAGAAAGACTCACAGATGCTGGGAAAAATGTTAGTGAGTGGGGGCCAGGAAGCAAAATTCCTTCGTAACTGTGAAAGACAGCTCCCAAATATTCAGTTAGGAAGAAAAGAACTCTCCAATTCATCCAGCTTCGAATATGAACAACCCTGTTGCCACTAGAAGAAACTGCTGATGTCTGAGGAAGATCAAGTTGAGAGGACAGAGCACAGGCAAAGAGGGATGGACAGAAAAATAATTTCAGAGAGAAAGGGACCTCTCTTCCCAAACTTCCAAAAAGGATATTGAGTTATGGAAAAAATATACAGAAATTCGGAGCCTACAGTCACGTGTATAGTATTCATGAGCTAAGCTATAGTCATGGAGCAATTGCAGGGAAGTTAGCAGTGCTACTGTAATGCCAAGCCTCCTTGTGTTTGAATATGCTGACAGTTCAAAGCATCCTCAATCAATGTGCAGACCAGGAAAACACATGCATTTTAATGGACTGAGTTACAATGCCAAACTCTGAAGATCACAGCAGCAACATTAGCGTTGCTTTATCTTCCAGACTCAGACTTTACTGACAACAAAAGGTGACTGTGTTGGGCTTCCTAATGACTGAGAGCATGCCATTGCAGGTAATACCACTTGGAATCAAAACACTGGGTACTGCCTGCTATATTCCTTGAGATGAACAAATTCATCTTTTAATCTTTTAATCATGTCTCAAATCATAGGTTTGCTAGTCATTACCTGGGGGAGTTGCTTTTCTCACAGTTACATACCAGTTCACATTGGTGGAGTTTTTCTTCTGAGGCATCTGTGTGAACATGCCTTGAAATACATCTTAATTTGTCTATGAATAGCATTACCTTAAATACATTGTGCTTACCTATATCTACAGTTTTCAATCTTCTCTTTGTCCCTTCTTACTTGCAGTTACTTAAAACAACAACAACCATGTGTGTTCTTCGGATTATGAGCTTGTTTTAGAATTAGGCTTCTTTGATCGTTTTCTTCTTAGTCTGAAATGACTTCCTGCCAACTTACATGACCTTTACTCTACAGAAATGACAATTTTCAGTTTAGTGTGAATATTAATAAATTAATTTAGCTTCTGGTGATGATTTTCATTTTTTCCATCTGTCAGAACTTTACCAATCTCAAAAACAAATCTGACACTTTCAATTAGAAACAAAGTAATGCAATGATGAGAATAAGAGAATTTTACACAAAGCATGTCCAAGAAACAATAATTTAAGTAATATAATTGGGACTTCAAAAAGATGGCATGATGAATTGCATACTTATGTGAAAACTTGGAAACTTTTTAGAGAGTTTTGACTTGCCATTAATCAATTTATTTTTTAAACATTTCAAATTTTTATTTGACAAATGTATTTATAGGTACAATTTGAGGTTTTAGTGCATGTATGCATAATGTAATGAATAAACCACATTGCTTTGAATTTCTATGTTTTTGCAAACTTATTTCTTTGTAGTGAAAATACATAGATTCTACTCTGTCAGCAGTTTTGAGATATATAAATCATTACTGCTAACTATAGTCACCATGAACAGTAGTTCACCAGAACATAGCCTCCCATCTAAATGTAGCAGGAAAATTTTTAGTCTCTTCAGTATTTGAAGAAAAGACCAACCCAGGTGTTTCCCGGGTAATTCCCCTAATGTCCCAATGAGCATACAATTGCAAATAAATCCCAACTTCACAGAATAGGTGTACCTTTAATTTTTTCAATGACAAATTTAAAAGGAGAGATGTTGAATCATCACGTAGATGGTGTTGAGAAGTGCAGTGTGATGATTGAGAGACTAGCAAGACCTCAGGCCTTCTAACTCATCAGTAGTTCTCCAAATAATTACATAATAATTACAACTGTTTATCTCTCAATGTTGCTTTCTGTTCCACAATTCGGGATATATATTCCTTATTCTCATCATTCTCCTGCTTAAGATATTTATTTATACTTTCTATCAGCAAGAATTTATTGACTCAGGACTTGCCATTAGTGACTATAGCCACTGTGCCTTTCTACACACACACATACACACACACACACACAGGCATACATTTATATATATATATATATACATATATTCACATAATTATTATATAAAAATTATATAAACACAGATTTAGATTCATGTGTTTGTATATATTAGACTTACCAGAATATATAATTACCAATGATTTGATTACAATTTAGAGATGCACTAAGAATGTCTATCTTGCCTATGTATTAATTCATTCATCCACTTAACAAGTATTCTTTGGTGTCTCCTTTAATAATAAATGTTTTCATGATCTTGTCTCTGTCTCTATATTTTATGGCTCTCTTTCATATATCTTCTATATTATAATTATATAATTTGTATGGACTATATAATCTCTCAAGCCTGAAATATTCACATTTCTATACTTTCTTTGGGGTAGTATTCTTTCTGAGTCACACAGTGTTTGAAACTCATTCATTTAACTTGCCTCAATCTACCTGATCTTTCATGTTGTAAGAGACGATTCATTACTATAAATAAATCTGTCTCATCAGCTATCCAGTTGTGACCTACCCAATACGACACCATCTTATTTACATTTTTACACAATATCCCGTACAAGTAGACATTCATGAATTCCTTTTGAAAGGGGAAAGGATAGAATGATCCTTTTAGTGATTCTGCAAGCACTTTGGTCAAACCACAGAAACAGCTTAGGCTTTATTAAATAAAATGCTTTCTTTTCCTCTTTTGCAGAGTTCTGGATTGGTGGCTTCAACCTACTTGGTGAGTTTTCTAAATTGAGACTTAATTCAGCAGCAGAGCCAGCTAAATTCCAACAAAATTACTGTCATTATCACTATCTGAAATCTATTTAACAACCAATTCACACACAGTGTAGAATATAGTTCATTAAACATTTGGTTTTTAGACCTGATAAACACAGCTTTCTGTTGTAAATGATGAAGCCCACACATCTTACCATTTTTTGGTTCACTCAAAGGCCAGCAAAGCTCAAGAGACTCATTGCAATTCACCTTTACCTCATCTGCCTGCAGACACTTGGGAGTTCGGAGACCATGAAAATCACTGGAGCTCTTTACATCTGCTCTCTTCTACTTTTGTTTCTCAAACAACACACAAAAACAGGTAATTGGCGATATAGTCTCTTTGCACTAGGTAACAAATATGGTCTTTGCCTCATTTAAGTTAGAGCCTTGGAACATGCCCCAGCAACCTGCAACTTCAGCAGCTTCCTGGAGCCCTTCTATCTTTTCCCCAAAATCTGACTTTACAAAAAGTAGTGATTTTTTTTTTTGTGGAATCTTCCAACAAAGAAGGCAGAGTCTATTGCAAATCACTCACAGTGCACTTCATAGATATTCATGGTAAGGGTTTTTGTCATAAGGCAATAAATACATGAATCTTAAAATAAAATCATTACCTCATAAAGGAAATGAAAATTTTATTCATTTATTTGTAAAACCTTATATATGTACATATTCAAAGTAAAACAATAAAATAGCATAAATAATGTATAGATTGAAATTAAATTTGAGTTCAGACAACTATGTAATATTCTGGATTATTCTAAAGCTATAGGGAAGTTAATTTTTTACTAGTAAGTCCCTTCTATAATGCCACATTGTTCATTAATTGTTGCTTGAAGATTGAATGTGAAGTAATGGAATCTATGGCACTTACTTCATATTTTATATTTGTGAAGTACTTTGCAACCCTGTGCCAATTGAATGTTAACTTCACTTCTATCTATTATGGATGAGGATAAGAAACTCTTATATGCAGAAGGACAGATTATTGAAACTACTTGAAGCCATTAACTGCACATATGCTGTAAATTATGGACCTGTCTATATCTTCTACTTTATGAACAAGATTTGTAGTTGGAAGTCTGAACTAGTAGTTATTTCTCAAACTTCATTAATTTTTTAGAATAAAACCTGGACTGTTGCTAAAAATTATATTCCTTTTATAAGTGATAGTTTTCCCAAGTTGTTGATCTACCTTTCAGTTCTGTACATATTGCTGATGTTTTTTCTTTAAGTCTTTAAACTACAGGAAATCTTTGTCAGTGGAATTTATTTCTTCTGCTCCATGAGTCTTGTAGTTTTCATGTAAAAGTATTTGAGGCCTTTATTAGTTAAAAATAACTTTCTCCAAAAAGGAGTAATCAATACCTTTAAAGAACACATTATCTATTTTTGCTTCTTATTATATTTATGAATGTAGGATATCTGAACAAATAATATTCATTCTTATATGTGTATAAGTTACTTTAAAACTTATTTGAAAGATAATTTTTAGACTAATTTGGTTTTATAATCTTTAAAAAAACGTTATTTTATGTGTATGAGTGTTTTAACGGCATGTATGTCTGTGCACCATGTATGACTGTGAACTGTGTTTGATTGTGTTCAATGTATGACTGTGCACCATGTATGCCTAGTGTCTGAGGAGACCAGGAGAGGGTATCAGATCTTCTGGGACCAGAGCTACAGATGGCCGTAAGTCACCATGTGGATTCTAGGAATCAAACACAGAACTGTAGAGGAGTTGTCAGTGTTCTCAATTCCTGAACACTTCTTCAATCCCTGGAACTCTTTTACTTCTCAAATACAATCATTTTCAAAGAAGCAAATCCTTTACTTTGGAGTGGTATATTAAAGTGAAAGTTGATTTAGGAGTATAGAATGTTGTGACTCCAGAAAAATGAGCTTTTACAGGTATGTAAGCCCCCCCTCCCCGAAAATCTCTGATAGGAGTGCATGGCCTAGATGATCTAACATTTTAGAGCACCTCTGTTGTAGTTTCCTTTGCATTCTACATCCAGAACAGCTTCAAGACTGCTAGCTGAGATGATCAAGCCACACAGAATGCTTCATTCAGGACTTGACTGGATTATCAGCACCCCAATCAACAGGAACTAGCTTAGAAAACTATGCTCACATTCTCCAATAAAGGAATATGGATGTTTGTCTTTGTGTAGTGTGTCAGTTATAAGTTATTATGGATAATGATCGAGAAAAATCTAAACAAAAGGAAGTAGATTCAAGGTTCTTGTTCTGAAAAAATGGGGGATATAGATATGATAAGGTAAAAGGGTAGATCATTGAAACTACTTTTAAAAAACAGTTATTAGTTTTAAATGTTGGACATTTGTACATTGTGTACAAATTTTGCATACTGAGATAATTTTTTAAAACATACTGCACATGCATTTCTATTCTTGTTCAAGGGATTCTGCCTATATAACTCATTTAATAATGTAATGAAAATTTATAGTCTTTAAAAACTATTATTATCAACTGGTTGGGATAATAATGAAATGCGGGTTAGTTATTAGTCAACTATTACAACTGAACTTGTAGTCACACTAGGTGTGTTTTCAAGGTCAACAAAATATATATTTTAGATAGGCAGATCATCTTTAAACATTTCAGAGGTCTACAGAACATAGTACTTAAGAAGTTTTAGTAACAGGCTTTTTTATCACAATGAAACATACATATATCCTCCTGACAGCACCAATCTACTTAATAGAAAGCCACTGGGCAAGAAAATACCCCTGCCTCAACTGCTGATAGTATGTTGTCCTAACTGGACCAGCAGAACACAAAAGAAAGTGACTTACAAACATTTTCAAGACAAGGGGGGACAGCCCTTCAGAATATCCTGCTTCATAGAAAAATCTGTTGGATATGCTAGGCCTGTAGGACAGAAATGATGACCCAAAGTTGCGGAGAAATTTTGGGTGGCTGTCCAGGCAGCCAGGTATTACTGTCATTTTTCACATGGGGAGGGGTTGCTTGATTACACTTAATGCTTACTTAGTTAATATCATTTCCTTCTTGGGTCCCTGAGGGAGTTGAAGACTAGATATAGTTTTCCTTGTTTACCAGATGAATAAAGCAAGTTATGATAGAAAGTAAATCTGGTTCAAGACTTTGGACTCACCAAAATAGGATTGAGATGGAGTGTTTTCTCTGTATTTGGCAAATCCAGATGGATTAGATAAGGTTGATGCATTTATTGCCTGTATATATTGTATATTATTATTGTGCTTATTTGTATTAGTTACAGCCTTCTTTCTTATTTTAGACAAATATTTATCACTGAGTTTTTATAAATTGTCCTTGAGCTTTCCTTCATTCTTTGAAATTCCTGGTTCTTTTGTTTTTGTTCTGTTTCGTTTTAAGACATAGAAGGGATAAATACAATAAAAAAAACCCTAACGAAGCTTTTTTAAATTTCCACTTTTATTGTGAGGTTGTAAAACTCTCCCTAACTAGACAAAAATGCTTCTCTCTTTCCCCATGTCCTTTAAGCTGCATGCCTAATTTTACAGGTTCTAATCGCACCTGGCTCTGACAAATAAATAATTCCAGATGTCTGTAAATTTTTAAGATATCCTCGTTGGTTATTTTCACTAAAACATATTAAAAGTTTTCACTAAGAGAATCTGAAATCAATTTTTAAAAGATGATAAAAAGTTTAACATAGACAATAAATATTGTATGCTCATTTATGTTTTTAGGATTCATAGTGTCCAAGTAAAAGCCTGTAAGACATTATAAAGCAAATATGTAATTTTACAGTTAGAAGTGAAGTGAAATCATATCTAAAATTAAGTTAAACTGTAATGAGAAACACCAGTCTTTGTTAACAGTATGTGAAAAACAAAAGTAGTTTCTGGCATATTTGGATTACCCTCAAAATGAGAATATATTCAAATCAACTAAATGATCACTAAAAGTTAACTGGAATTGATTTTGAGCTTTGGCTATGCAGGATAGATTCTGATCCATAATAATTATGTATGTACTTACATATTACAGTAGTCTAAGGTGACTATTTTCACTTGCAATATTGTAAAAATTTTGCTTGAGCTAGGCATGGTGGTACACAGCTATAATCCCTAAAATGGGGTGGCTGACTAAGGAATTCCAGGAATTCTTCTAGACCAACCTGGGCTACGGAGTTGGAGGAGATATTAATCATTGGCATATTTTCTTTTTTTAATAGCAGATGTGTGGTATTTTGTCTTCTTACTTGGAAGGCTTTGATTCCAAACTATAGTGAAATGCTTTTCAATTTCCTAGCATGTGCTCAGTTTTGACAGCTGCTTTACAGTTTGCATTCTAGGTGAATTCTATGTTCTAAATATGATCTATGTAGTAAAGATGAAATGTGTTGCAACACTTATGTGTTAGTGAGAAATTTTGTATCCCATAGAAGTTATTTATATAATTCACTGAGATGAAAATAGACATAATTTATTGCCAATTTAAATCTTTACATGTGAAAGAAAATATGTGCAATTTGTAAAATAGTGTTTGAAAGCTGTTAAACTTGACACATTTCCGTGACTGTCATCAATCAACCCTGGGTTTGTTGGTGTAAGATTCCAGCCTTATACAACAATATGGACGGCTCAATCCTTCTCTTTTCTTTGTAGACATTGCATTAAGTCTGCCCAAGGCAATGCATATTTGATATCATTTTTTTGAACCAGAAATGTGTGAAAGCAGCAATCACAGCATTGTTTTCACTTTTATATCATGATTCTACTTAATACCCAAAGTACTCATTTGTAAAACGTGGTGAGCCAAACCAAGAGGGTGAGTTAACAGGAATGCTTGTCTAATAATTTCTGAAGAACTAAAATGAGAAAAACCAACCTGAAAGGTCAGTCTTGTTTCTTCCATTGGAGGTAATGTGCCTTCTCGGCGAAAGGTGGAGATCCTTACTTGTGGCACTTATCTAAATCAATGGTTACTTAATTAATTAACCCAGTCTGTAAACCATTAAGTTAAAGAAAGAGCATTCACTGCTCTGGCAGTGAGGTAGCGTGGGAATAGGAGTAGGCAGAAAAACACATGACAAAACAGAAACGATATCAATGAAACTGAGCCTCTAACTAGCCAGGGGCATCAATGCCAACCTGATTCATTTGGTTTTGTTTTCCTGGGATATTGCTATTAATTACAATTTTTTTTCAGTGCTTTTAAATTAAGGGGTGGATTGGGCTGGATTGGCAGGGTTGGCAGATGTAGCAAATGAAAACACAGGATACCCAGTTAAAACTGAATTTCAGATAAACAAGATTTTCCAATGAATATTTTCAATGAAAATCAATGAACAAATTATTAATTGTTTAATCAGAAATGCAAATTTAGATAAGCATTTCATATTTTATCTGGCACTCTTAAACATGAGGAGAAAATATGGAGGATACATTATAAAGGTCATGGCAGCATCCTTCCGTGAACAGCCACTCCTTCCCTGCCATCTCCATCTTCATGTGGTCCTCCCTGTTTATCCTCATTATCAGCCCCTTTTCAACATTCCCTATGAATTTTCAAGATGTCTCATACTTTGTTAGAAGTAAAAAGCTTTTGAGATAAGAACTACAAACATGGTGACTACATTTTGTTTTTTACACATTTGGTTATCTTTTGTTAAAACAATGGACATATTGTTTAAATATTGCATTGGACATGAATTCCCCTCTTTTCTCATACATGTCTTCAATGACATAGAACCATTTTAGACTTAAGGTAAAGGAGGCCTCCAAAGTATTTTGAACTGTTTTACATGTGACAAATGCTCCCATACAAAGTCACAGAAAATTCTTACTCTTTTCATAAACAACTTCTCATCTAACTATTACATATAAAAACATATTATGAACAGCTCATACAAGACAGATGTCATGACACATTCTATAACATTATTAACTTCATGGAGGGCAGCCAGGCATCATAAACCTAGATAGGTTCAGTCACTCTGGCTGATAAGATGCTGCTATATTTGGGAGTGCTAGTCTATCAGAATTCTCAGTTAGATTTGCACATTGTTCCCCGTGTATTAAGTGTCCATCGTTATAATGGCTATATGTAAAATTGTTTAGTATCTGTGGGTATCCTAAGTGTGTGTCTATGATCATGCTGGATCTGACTGAATTCCTGGAAATGGGAGAGTTAAGAAGAAGCATCTCACCACATTGTCAATGAACTCATGCTTGGATCTTCCCCAAGCTTACAAGCTTATAGAGTGCAGCTCATATAAAGAGCAAGAAAACGATGCTGTGAGATCATTGCAGTTAGACATTACTTTGTTGGCTCCCAAACTTGTAGCAATTTGTATTTCTCAGATTTGTATTTGTATTTGACAGAATTTGCAGGTTTATTCTTTACCCTGGGTTTAATGGATGAAACAAAACTTGGTAATCACCAAGAGAGAGGCAATGTTCAGAATGCTAACACAAGCACTCGCGCGCACATGCACGCCCACATACACACACAGACGTCATGTTAACACATGCACATGCTCATGCACATGCACACACACACATACACACTCACACACAAAGGAAGAAAGTACTTCCTCCTAGCCTGAAGCACTCACGCCTCCCTGTCTCTGTGGCAAGGTGTATTGTTCTAGTGAAAATCTACCAGACTTTGTGAATCAGTCAATGATCTCGACTACCTCTTCTGAAACCCTTTGCACAGCCCTCCAAGGCATTTAATACATGAAACATTCAATATATAACCAATATATTGGCTTTCACCAGCCAAATGTAGCAAAATGACCTGTCCAGGAAGGCAGTATCTCAATAAATATGGCTTAATCTTCAATTATTTCCAAGAAAAAGGCATTACAGATGGAGCTCCAATTGTTAGGGTAGATTTCTTTGTAATGTTGATTTTTTTTATTTTTCTCAAACTTAATGGTCCTCTTTTTACCGATTATTGTCCATTTGAATGAATACTTCTTCAAACTCTTATGATCCAGGGACTTCAAGGGGTACAGAAGAATGCAATGACAAAACAAGACAAGTATGCCCACCCCCAAGGCCTTTATATTCCAGTGAGAAAGGGGACTGGCAGCATGTGACTAAAAGAAGTGCCTTGGCAGCGATAAGAATGGTACGTTGNTTTCTCAAACTTAATGGTCCTCTTTTTACCGATTATTGTCCATTTGAATGAATACTTCTTCAAACTCTTATGATCCAGGGACTTCAAGGGGTACAGAAGAATGCAATGACAAAACAAGACAAGTATGCCCACCCCCAAGGCCTTTATATTCCAGTGAGAAAGGGGACTGGCAGCATGTGACTAAAAGAAGTGCCTTGGCAGCGATAAGAATGGTACGTTGCCCTCTCGGTTTTTTCTGTAGTTTAAATTCCTCTAAACCTTCAAGTTTAGTTTTGGTGCTAATATTTCCAAATGTATCCTTGGATTTTACATTTCTGATGACATGATGATAAAGTATTCAATTATCAAGTCTTCAAATCTGTAAGTTAGATGTGCTATTTCAGGTGCATTTTACTAACCTTGCCTGAAATGCTGCAAGTTTCTTATTAGTATATTCCACTTCTTTAGCATACCAGAATGCTATATAAACAACTAATATATATTTTTATTTCATTCTGTATAATTTTGACCTTGTCTCTGATAAAGACTAGCATATAAAACTGGAAAGAACTATTGGCCTAGATAAAATGGCTTGAAATGTTTAATGTTGGATTTTCTTGAACAGGTGATGGCTGCTGCTTTTTTTTCTTCCTCAAATTAAAAAAAAAACAACTTGTTCATAAGCGTAAGTTTTGGAATGATTTGAAAACAATGCTTTCCAGAACTTAGCTTTGCTTGCTTGCTTCATTGGTTAAGCTCTGCAAAGACAGAAACAGGTTTGGCATGGGATTGATGTGCCTTGATGTATTATGAAACACTGCAGCTGAGTTCCACAGTCCCTGGCTGAGGTCAAGTGAAGGTGTGAGAGATGACTTCATGCCTGCTCCTGCCAAAAGCTTGATATCCAGTGTCAGCTTCTGACAGCAGGCCAAGTGAATTCACTAAAAGTTTGGACATTGTACAAGAACATTGGTGCTTCGTCTGACTGTGTGATTGTTCTCAACACTCAGATTAGACTGTTTCTAAACACATAAGAATTCTCAGGGTGATATGGATTCTACTACAATGGAAAAGAGGTGCTGGGAAGAATTCATGAATGGTTCTTTTGTCTGCACTGAGGTGCACACGCATGCTCTATATGAAAACACATTTTAGAGATCAGCTTGTTCTTCCTCTATGTACTGGTGTAGGAGGGTCTTCTTTCTATGTGTGGCTTTCATTAGTCAAAGAACGAAACTGCCTAGGCCTTTTGATATGGCAAAACTTAGATAAATGGAGGAAAGAGAACTGAATTCTGGGAGAAGTAAGGCAGGCAGAGAGCCACCATGGAGCCAGCCACCAGGTCAGATATGCTGGATCTCTCCTAGAAAGCCACAGTCACGTGGTGACATACAGATTATTAGAAATGGTTAATCAAGCTGTGAGAGTTAGCCATTAAGAGGCTATAGCTAATGGGCCAGGCAGCAATTTAATTAATTCAGATCTCCGTGTGATTATTTTGGGCATAAGCTAGCCAGGTGGCCGGGAGCCGGGCGACGAAAAGCAGGCCCGCGTCTTCCTACAACAACGTACCATTCTTATCGCTGCCAAGGCACTTCTTTTAGTCACATGCTGCCAGTCCCCTTTCTCACTGGAATATAAAGGCCTTGGGGGTGGGCATACTTGTCTTGTTTTGTCATTGCATTCTTCTGTACCCCTTGAAGTCCCTGGATCATAAGAGTTTGAAGAAGTATTCATTCAAATGGACAATAATCGGTAAAAAGAGGACCATTAAGTTTGAGAAATTAGCTACCCCTGGATGGAGAAAGAAGAATATTAACAATGACAAACACCCAGACGCCCTCTCGGTTTGTTGTACTGTACCACTCTCGGCAAGACCCGATGCCATGTGCCAGGGAATTAGGCTCTGGACAAAAGGATAGGGTTTACCATGATAAACAGACTGTACAGCTGGTTTGAGAGATATTCACTGAATTGATATGTCCTTTAAATTCATATGAAAAAGATAAAATTGCTTGTTTTCTTGATTTGCGTTGTAAAGTTAACTGATGAACTGTCCATGTTTCTGTCAGTCTCTAGATCCACTCGCTTTTGCTTAATTTGTGGAGTATCACTCAGATTTAAAATTATAATGGACAATTTAAGACTTTATAATATAATGAATCCATCCTTTAGCATGTCTCTGTACTGACTAGTTTGAATTATTCATACCACAGTTTTTTGAGAGTCCAAATTATATGGACATAAGTACTTTATATGAACCAGTAACTTTAATTCTCATTATTCTGCTTCTTCCAAATTGAATAGCCTTGAAATCTTTACATTATTATTATATTCTTATAATAATATTATATTCTTCATTTTATTTAATTACACAAATATATGTCCTATCTTGTGGGTAGTATATTGAATCAAAGAGAAGATGGAAAATATGTAAACTTAATGTGGGTATCTGATACCTTAAACTGGATTATTGACTATTCTGCCTCTATCTCCAACCCTCTATGTTTCATGATTCATGCAGCTTCTGTTTTCCAGTGACAGATCTACAAATATCCTAAGCAAGTCTTGAGGAGCTTTCACAATGAGGAACACAATGCAAAGCTGCTAAAATACATCTTTAATGAAGCCCCCTTATTGCTCCTTGCATACTTACCACAAGAAATGTTCCAATCATCTCTGTTCCAATAATTCATTCATTCATCCAAGATACTTTCTGAGGTTTAGTGTGCTCCAAGAAGATGAGGCCAAGATTGGAATATATAGTCAGCATTTATCACAAGCAGATGTATTCTTCCCTCTGCCTGAAATCGAACAGCAAGTCTCGAAGTAGCTTTGTAGCAATGGGGCTCTATTTGCCTTTAGCGCAGTGATTATTGAGAAGAAAGCCATGAGAAGAAAACTAATTTTAATTTATAACTCAGAAGCTATTTGAAATATTTAGAGAAATTTTGGTCAATCCTACTTAAGGATTTTATTAAGATTTATGTAAAAACTTCTTCCACAAATGGGCATAGTATGCCATATTATTTTATCCTTTTCTTATTAATGTGTTCTCTGTTTATAGTACCCTAGCTTTCTCTGTCTATCAGACAGAATATGGCATAATAGTCAGAATTCCATCATTGTGATAAAATGGGCTATTAATAATAATAAAAAAAAAGAAACTTTAGAAAACTGCAGTTTGGCTCATGAATCCAGAGGTTTCAGCTGGTGGTCACTTGTCTCTGTGTTTTATGTGACTGTAGTCAGACAAGCATTGTAGTTACACAAGCTGCTCACCCTGGACAGTCAAGCAACAGAGAAAGAGAAGAGGCGGACCACACTCGCTGACACACTTCCTCCAACTAGGTTCTCTTACTATTTCTACCTTCATCAATAATATCAACTACTAAAGGCCAAGCTTCTAAGAGATTAGCCTCTAGAAACAGTCTATAGAATTATAACTTTTATGAGGCTCATTTTGAATAGAATTGAGCAACTCTCCAGACCTTTTCTAGCTCTTTTGGTGGGATTCATTTCTCCTCCTTTAGACTTCCTTTGGCACCTTTTCATAGTCCAGTGACCTGTGGACCTTTTCAGCATGCTTACCAGCAATCAAGGTACACTTAGAAAGAAAAAATGTGTGATTTGGCTTTAATTTCTTCATTTTTGTCACATGAAAGATTTACCTGAAATACGTTGTGAATGCATGTGTGCCAAATGCCCATTATATGCTATGCCATTTGCATAGAAGAATGTAATAAATATTACAGTTTGGTTGCATTTTTCATTTCTGTCAACATATCTTCTTTCACAAGGAAATAAAGTATGCGTGGGAGGGAGCAACACTCATACTAACTGCTATGAACCAAGTGCTATAATTTTCAAGCTTTGGTTATTCAGTAAAACCCAGCTTCCAAGGAATTTCAAAGCTATCAAATGTTTCATTCTGCACTAAATTTCTGAATATCAACATTAAACAGCTATATGTGTCTCTTATCTGTTACTATAACAAAACACCTAAAGTTAGATCTTCATGTTTATTTAGCACATACTTTTAGAGAACTGAATTGGTTACATCTTTGCTGAGGACCACACATATGGCAACATAATAGCAGCGAGTGCAAAAGGAGAAGGCATTGAGCCAGACGGAAAGCCACGGTGGGGCCAGGTCCCATAGGAGTCAGGCTTCCCACTCCCAAGGACTTAACCCCATTGACCTAATGACCTCTCTTTAGACCTAGCCTTTTAAAGGTGTGTGCCATCCTTTGACACTGATGACTAAGCTGATGTGAAATCCTGGTAGACAAATCCAGTTTCGAAGTATACAGAATGGTGGGTTAAGTTGGGGTTATTCATGTTTTAGGTTGTCCTACGTCTCTCTCTGTTATGCTGAAGCGAAAAAAGATGACAGTGAAAAGGTGAAGCTAAATCATGGCAAAGAAACCTGAGAGATTGATGGATAAAGATGTGAGTTATACTTTGAATTGTGTGTGGATTTCAATTATATAATTAAGTTTAAATGATAAACATCTCAAACATAGTTTCCCCCTAAGTGATCTGAATTTATCAATGCTTGGCTATTGTGTTGCCCTTCTGAGCACCCTTGATGTAATGTATGGTACCTGATGCCATTTCCCTTTCTGGTAACCCCTGCCAAATTATACTAGATAAATTTCTCAAAACCTTTTCATTCTTATGGATTAGACATCCAGTCGAGGTCATGGGATGAGGCACTGCTAGAGCTCCCCTTTGGAATCTCAGATTTCTCTCCCCTAATTCAGAGTTGTATATAAGTACCCAGAATCCATATGTTCATTATATGTGCTCACGGCGTTCACTGGTGACACTCCCTTTCTTGGTATCCTGCACTTCCCAGTCATCATTGTTTGGATATTGGCCTAGGGCAAATATTTGAGGTTTGACAACTTCTATAGTAGCTAGAGTCTTTACATTAAGACATGCAAGCTGAAGAAAATCAAGAATTGGGACTCTTTTCAGTATTAAGTTATGGTAGTTTGAATGAGAAGGGTCCCATAGACTCTTATGTTTGAGCTTGCTCCTCTGTGGAAGTCTTTGGAAAGAATTAAGAGGTGTGGCCTGGTCAAAAGATAGTGTGTCACTGGGGATTGGCTTTGAGGTGTCAAAGGACTCACACTTTTCTCAGAGGTTTTCTCACTTAGGTTTTCTCCTGCCTGCTGCCATGCTCCTCACCATGATAGCCATGGGTTCTAACCTTCTGAAACTGAAAACCCCAAATGAACTCTTTTTTAAGTTGTCTCAAACATAATATTTTATTACAGCAATAGAAAAATAACTATGACACAGGTTTTAATAGTCTAAAATTTATTATTCTTATGTTTAGTAAGGCCAGTTCTAAGACATTAAAAATGTGTGGGTCAAAAAAAGAATTCAATGGCCATCTGGAAACTCAGAATATCTTCAGAATTTTTGCAGGTTTTGCATCTGTTCCCTTTTCTTCATTCCTGACTGTCATCAAGTTGCCTTAATGTTTTTAGAAAGAAATACACCTAAGTTGGTGACTGACATCCTAAAATAATATTAGCCATGTTTTCAGGTTGGCTGTGATGTGCACTGGTATCTACTTCTCTCTTATGCTGTTTCTTAAACAGATTATATATGGCTCATGATTTGGCATTCCCAGAATATAATCTCCCCTCTTAGGGATGGTTACAGAGAAGCTCCCATTGCCATTCCTCTCAACACATTTGAGGAAGATTCAACCATTTTCAAAGATTTTTTTTTTCTCAGGGTTGGAGACAAAGATCTGCCCTTTTCAAGTCTTATGACAATACCTTCTTTACCTATACTTTTCAAAAATGTACTTCTCTGACTATTATTTATGTTCCCTTTTCTATCTTAAATTCCACAGATGAAGTGAAACCTCTTACTCCCTAAGGAAAAGAACAAATAACCCCCAGCACCCATCTCTCCATATCGACTTTCTGTGCCTTCTCCATACTTCCTCAGTTCGAAGCCATTTTTAGAATCTATCTGTCAGAGCAAATGCTCTGAGGAATTCAGGAAGATTTCATCAACAGTGCAATTTTTCAAAAATCTAATGGCAACTGTGGGTGTTGTACTAACTATGTAATTCCATTTGAATTTTTGAATATTTGAGCTATATTTCTATTTCTTTTTTCTGAGACTACTGGAGATTTCACATTTCTGCTGTTCTGCCTTCGTTTCAACACCTCTTTTTCCACTTGGAGTCTGGCTCCCCTTCCTCTCTCCACTACTTATATGTTAGTGTCTATGTTGACTAATATTTGTCATCTTGAATATGTCTGGAATCAACTAAAACTCAAGCAGCTGGGCACATGTATGAGGATTTTTTTCTTGGTTGGAGTATTTAAAGAGAAAGACTCACCCTAAATCCAGATGATTTCTGGTCAGAAGACACATAAATCTGGGATACCTTCTGGCAGCCCACATTAAAGGCCATGGAAGAAAGATAGCATTTTGACAGCTTATCCTCACTGTCACTAGCAAATTCATTGATTCTTTTACCAAGGCAGTCAGTTCTTCACAGATATTAGAACCTACTCTTCAGGATTCCTATGTAAATTGAAAACTAGCAGCTATCAAGGTCTTCCTTGGGAATCCAGCACCAGATTGGGACTGCTGAGACATCCACCTTGTGGACTAAACAACCCACAAGATCCTTGGCCTTTACATCAGGAAATAGCCATTGCTGGTGTACTTAGACCACAATTTTCAAGCCATTCTAATAAATCATGTATATATACATATATATACACATATGTATATATATAGTATATGTGCATATATGTAGCATGTATAAATCATATGCATGCATATATTTCAGTATCTAGGACATAGAGGTATGTGTATATGCAAATACATTCATTCTATCCATTCTTTTATCTTAGAGAACCAGAACTAATACTGTGTCTTTTACATCTCCAAGAGAGACTGGTTATTAGCCTTCTCTCCTATCAGTTTAAATATTAATAATGTATAATCACATTAATTTTAATTGGTAGATGAGCTAATCCAAACATATATTCTATAGATATATCCAGTAATTATATTTAAATCAAGATGACTACCTTCTTTCAAACACAGATCTTTTAAGAGGAGGATATTTTAAAGAAGTTCCATTGGACATAGCAGGCAAATCTCTATGTGTTTGAGGCTATTCTGGTCTACAAGGTGAGTTCCAGGAAAGTTAGAATTCTTATATAGAGAAGCCATGTGTCAAAAACAAAACAAACAGAAAAAGAATTTCCTTTAAGTTGTCATTGGGCTTAGTACTATAAGAGATATGTAGGCAAATAATTTTGAAAGCATTGCGAGAACATAGAGAATAATCACTCAAATTTAGTTGTGTAATTTATAAATATCCGGCTACAAATGTACCTGCAAAGGTAGAAATTGCATTCCAATGAATCAGTGCCCGGAGTTTCCACTCACAGAACCACACTGGAGGGATAAATGGAATTTCCAAATTTCACAAATAGTATCAAGGTATGGCAGGTGTTTTATACAGTCTTGAACAGTGCTTTTTAATATAAAATCATGGGAAAGAAAAAATTTCTAGAATATTTTTGGGTTTCATTAACTGGGACTGGAAAAAAGAAGAATGAAAGATGAAGTACTCTCAAGATATGGAAAGGGATTTTCACACTTTAATTATGTTTTATCCTCTAATTATATAACTATTTTTAAATTTTAAAAATTCAAATAATGTTAAAATGTTAGATTTTAATCTTCTTGTTTGGTTGGTTGGGCTTTTTGTTTGTTTTATTTTTCAGACAAGATTTTCTATGTAGTGACTGTCCAAGAACTCAGTCTGTAGACTCAAAGATCCAGCAGCCTCTACCTACTGAGAGCTGGTACTAAAGGCATATGTGACCACAGTTTAGATTTTATATTTTTAAAAGAAGATTTATTAATTTTATTACTTAATGTATTTGGGTGTTTTGCATTAGATTTTAATCTTTAACCATGTTGGATTTCTAACTCTCAAGAGGTATTACATTTTAAAGCAGGATTCACTGTTAAACCAAGTATCTATCAAACAGGTCATCTTTTTAAGTTGCTTTAACCCAAGACCATGCCTGTGTAAAGCAAACCAGAAACACACCGTGCATCTGGTAGGACTCAAGGATTAGAAAGCAGTTTCATGCTGAAGTGGCTTTCATGTTATCATTTGTTTAAAGGGTTTTTCCACATTGAGAGTCTGTCACATGCTCACCACGAGTCTAAAATGGACTGTAGAGAGTTTAAGTATGCCATGCCTGACCATGGTCCCTGGAGATTCTTTACTATTCACTGTCTGGGGAAATACACAGAATCCTTATCATTCTCAACAAGCACTGAAAGTCTCATTAAACATTGATGTGGGATGCCCCTCTGTATGTTGTGAATTTGTTTTATTACCATTGGTTAATAAATTAGCTGCTTAAGCCTTCAGCAGCTACATGGCCCCAATGTGGAGTGTAATTTTGTAGATGGAGACTGCACTTTCTTTCCCACCTATCCTGACCTGAATAATCACACAGAAACTATATTAATTACAACAGTTTGGCCAATGGCTCAGGCATATTTCTAGTTAGCTCTTACATCTTAAATTAACCCATTTCTATTAATCTATGTATCACCACAAAGCTGTGACAATGCAAAATGGATAGGGGGATTTCAGAAGCTTCCACCCTTAGGTGAAGGGCTATGGGTAACCAGGAGTTTCCTAGAGAGGGACAATCAGTTTCTCCAGAGATGAGCCCCTGATAAGTTATTCTATCCTAAGTGATCATCTCTAGACACATATACATATGAAAACACTAAATGGGGCTGAAAATACATGTGTGTGTCTATGTGTCTGTGAATAATAATAATTAAAGAAGAGATCATAAATCTGAAAGACAATAGGAGACAATCCCTCAGTTCCATAGAGTTAAATCTACTTACTGTATTAGTTATTCAATTCCTAGATATATATTTAAGAAAACTAACACATACGTGGTGAGAACACTTCTTAAAAATAATAAGTTTTGTGATATTTAAGAAAGGGAATCAGTGTTTATGTTGGAGCCATCCTCTTCCAGTGAAGTAACCAACATAAAAGAAATGAAGCAAGGCAGCCCCTCTAAATTCTCCGGGCCTTTTAAACTGAGGAGCTGGTCCTCTGGCCACACAGTGAATTTGTGAGAAGGATTCTGGTGTTGACATATATCAGGGAATGGGCAATGCTCAGACAGACATATCCTATAAAGGTTAGCAATGCAGATCTGGAAGGGTAGAAGGGTAGTGTCTACACTGTCACTGAGAATGCTGCTTGTTTGTTGTGATCAAGCAAAGGCCAGATTCCTGCCAAGAGAATTAATGTGCATATTGAGCCTGTTAAGCCCTCTAAGAGTATAGATGTCATTCTGAAATGGATGAAGGAAAATAATCAGAAAATAAGAAAGTCAAAGAGAAATGTCCCCGAGTTCAAGCTAAGGCTCATCCTTCTCCACACAGAGACACACACTGTGTGAGAAATAAAGAAATCTGAACTGCAGGAGCCAGTATCTCTTATTGATTTGAGGCTTAGTAGGTACCCAGAAAGAATAAAAAATAAACCTACACTATAAACACATTCTTCCTTTTTTATGGAAATGTGGTGTCTTCTCCCACCACAGAGAGTTTTAAAGTACATTTTCATTGTCCTACTTCATTTCATCTTTCTTATTCAACATTAGCATTATTGTTGCCAAAAGATGCGGCCTGGTTTGCAACAAATACAGTGTATTAATTAGAAACTGGCCAAATACTAACAAAATAATACTTACACTGGTTTCAAGATAGTCCTCATAAATCATCATGGGGCAGGGATGTTGGGCATTCAGTGGGAGATCAGGCATAGTGGTATGCATTGAATCCCATCCACTCAAAAGATTAAGGCAGGAACATCTTGAGTTCAAGGTCAGTCTGGGCTACAAAGCAAGAACTTCTCTCACAGTGGGGGAGAGTAATCACTGAGTTATGTTGAAGCTGCAGAGACACATTACTTATAATTTTGTTACAAATGACTATATTTTTACTGAAAGTTTTTGGTAATTTCATATAAAATATTGCATTTACATTATTTCCAACCTTCCCTCTTTCACCTCTAACTTCTTCATGTCCCCAAACCAATACATGCTCACCTCAAAACCCAAATGCTCAACATGTGATAAGTAGCTTAGCAAAATGTGCTGTTTCTATATGATAGAATATTACTCAAGCAAAACAGGGATAGAAATGACCAGATCTCATGAGTTTGCAGGATTCCTATAATGAGTATTGTTGTTGAATTCTACCTTTAAGTCACGATGATTCAATAAGATACAGAGGGTTATTGTAATTGTTTTGTACATCTTCAGGTTTGCTTTATTACTTAGTATGTGGTCAATTTTAGAGAAGATTCCATGAGATGCTGAGAAAAGGTATATGCTTTTGTGTTTGGGTGTTGTATGTTAAGTCCATTTGAGTCATGACATCTGTTGGTTCTCTTATTTATACACAAACTGAAAAATAAAAACCACATGTCCATCTCATTAGATGCCCAAAAAGCTTTTGACAAAATACAACATCTCTTCATGATAAAGAGATCTCTTGGAGAGAGCAGGGATACAAGCAACATACCTAGACATAATAAAGGCAATATACAGCAAGCCA
>LOEQ01004835.1:237328-268691 GCA_001685075.1 Bramus lutescens | reverse complement strand
GGGAGATCTTGGGGGTTGGGATAATGGGGATTGAGGAAGGATAGTTGAGGGAGCTTTGGTATCATTTATCAGCCAAAGAAGGAGCAATGAGTTTAATGAAGGAGAAAGAAGAGAAAATTTAAGTGATACCTTGGTGGTTACCACAAAATAAATCATGAATTATTTAAAATATTCCACAAGTAATTATCCACTTCTAAAATGAAGGGTAGATATTTAAAAGAGTATCTCAAAGTTTAAAACCAGAAGAATTAATCCTTTTATGTAACAAACCTCTAACAGCCTTGAACCAAAGTCAAAGTTACAAAGAGAATGACTCTTCAGAAAGATGATCAGAGAGAAGCCAAAGCAACTTGAAATCACTCACAGCATCAGAAAAGAAAGTTGTTAAGAACAAATGAATTTAGCAGCATGGCTGAGACCCCAACCAAAGAGTCAAAACTACACACGGAATACACTCCTGCTTCTGGTCCAGGCTCTTACTTTGCTGATAGTGCTCAGGCATATGGTGACCATTTTAAACCCAGTAGCCTTTCTGCAAGGCATGCAGCAAGCAATAGCCCACATAGTGACATGGTAGAATAAGGGTGGGGATGCTCTGGACAACCAAGGGAAGCTGCATTATGCAGGAAATAGTGGCTATGGTGGGCAGACTAAGCCTACATTCCACAACATCCTGGAACTACAAGGACGATTGTGCTGAGGCTTGACAGGATTGATACAACCACAGATCTGAGAGAATGATGTTAGATGGACACCTTATGACCTCAAAAGTTATAAGAAGAAAAAGGGCCATGAAAGCCAATCCTAAGCTGATTTTGTTCTAAGAACAATAAAATCTTGGTTATGAGAACAACTATTTAGAATGCAGTTAGGGGTTCTGCTGGTTTAGTAAGAGGCAGGCAGTTGTGCGTTCTCATCCTCTGCATAGCTAGTCCAGTTTCCCTCTTGCTGAGTGGATCTTAAGTCTTATTGGAGAGCTGTTGGTTACCACAAACATGTGTGTGACACTACTGAATCCTCATGGCTATCAGTTACTGAAAAGGGAGAGGTGCATGGGGTGGTTAAGAGGGCAGAAAGGGAAGGGAGAAATAATATGGATTTGAGGGGGTAGTGGTAGAATGACGATCTGGGAGAAGTTGGAGAAGGGGCAACCATAATGAGAATATATTGTATAAAAAACTATTTCTAACAAAAAATGAAAATAACTTTAGAAGATAATAAAATCATGAGGTTATATTTAAAATGTACATGAGGATCATTGATAATCAAGGTGAAGGATAATTTCCAGTGTAGTTGAGAATTAGTTAAAGCTAGAGAACTGAATTAAAGAAGAGCATGAAATAAGGAAATTGATAAAGTGAAGATTAAAAAGGAATGTATGAATATTTGACAATTAAAGACTGAAAGAAGTAATTATGAACCCAAATTCCTATAACAATCCTTCTAAGGTCTGAGTGCCTGTTCTGTCTCCACAGCTCTTTACCCCACGAATACTCAACCCACGAAACAAGCTGTGCCAGTTTCTAGAACTGTGCCTTGAGAGTAAGGCCAGCTTCTGCTTCCGGTTCTTTAAATACCGGGACAATTTCACCATCCTTTGGGAAGCAGCAGGCAGCACTGCCTTTCCAGCAGGAACAGTCTTAGATTTCCTGTCTCCAGCAGAATATTGAGAGGTGAACTGCCTGCACCGAGTCCTGTCAAATATTTGGATTTGTGAATAATGCCATTTGTAGCTGGTTCTGGAGTCGTTAGGGAAGTGCTTTCTTGTGCAGCAATAGATAGCTGATGCAGAATTTGGTGTAAGAATCAGTTTCCTGCTTTAGCCTGAACTTACAAACTTTGAACTGACTTTAGGGGTGGATAGCTCAAGAAAATGAGAAAAGCCTCAAGCTGAAGAGCATGTTGGAACTAAATCCTAAAAGACTTCGCAGTGTTTTGGTAAAGGTTTAAGATAAAGTGCGGCAATATGTGGAAAGCTGAGACACTGGGTCCAGTGTTGGAAGTTCTAGCTCCTGTTGTCACTTGCTTCAGTGTGGAAATCGGAATGGAATTTTGAATTTGCTTTCTTTTTTTCTCTGCAAGTGTACCTGGTGTGTGTGTGTGTGTGTGTGTGTGTACATGTTCATATATGTATTCCTAAGTCATTCTCTTAACTTACTGAGGTATGATCTCTTACTGAAACTGAAACTTTCCAGATAGCTAGATAGGCAGGTTTTCTCCAAGATCCTGTTACTATGCACCATGCTCTGGAATTTTAAATAACTGTCTATGCCCATCTATAACACTACCTGGCTTTTGATGAAGGTTCTGGGATTTGTTACCAAACTTGCAGAGGTGCTGTACCACCGACCAGTTTCTCCAGGACTGAATTTGGTTTCTTAACTCAAGATATTTTGAGCTAAATTATTGTAGACTCTCCTTGGCTGCTTCCTGTAAAATCAAAAAGAAAGGGCGTGAGTAAAATAAAGTATTGAATTTTTGAGCAGTGTTTATAAATTTAAAATGATCTAGGCATGTTATTTCCAGCCTCTCTAAATGATAGAAAGAAATCTCAGATTAAAATTTAGATTCCATGGAAAGGCCAGATCTCTGGTGGTGAGCCACTGAGACACCTCATTCAAATACAAAGAACTGAGTCAAGCATAGAAGACAACTAGGCTATCTTCCCACTAACAGGGAAGTAATATGGCCCCACGGAAGTACAGTAGAATAGTAGGTACCAGAAGCCAGGAAGATGGGTTGTGGTGGGGTGGTATATGGAAGAAAGATGGTCAGCAGGCCCAGGGTGCAGCAGGACTGATGGAGAAAATTCTTGCACTCTATACAGCACAATGCAGCAACAGTTAATTTTACTCTTCAAAATAGCTAGCAGACAAATGTTGAATATCCTCAGCCTGAAGAAATGATTACTGTCTGAGGCAATAGGTAGGCTAATCTCCCTGTTCTGCTCATTGCACATAGTATACATGTGTTGAGATGCCACATGGCAGCTTGTAAATATGATCAATAGATCTGTGCCATTAATTCTTTAGTTAATTAAAAATGAAAAATAAAACAAACAAACAAAAACCTACAGTAATTTCCTTCTCGGCTGCCTTCTCTTCATAGTAGACTGGAGGCTTTTAAGTAGCTTACCTGTGTCCTGCTCTGGTAATTGATTCACGTTGGTAGACCTTCTATTTGCCCAGATTCAGCTGGCAGGCACTGAAGGGGCTCCCACACTTTTGGTAAAATGGATCCAGGAAGAAGAATTGGCAGCACTGCCTACATGTTGCTTGTTTGCAGGCATGTTGTAGGTTGATATGGGCTTGCACCAAGGTTCCAGAAATTTGCAGAGGTCAGACAGTGCCGAGCACTTACAAATTCCCTGGACTAAGCTCTGGAGAGGGCTGTGTGAAACTTTGAATGTGACACCCAAGTTGCAGTGCAGATCCTAAGATTTTGGAGGTGCCAGAAGCGGAAACATTCGATGAAGAAAGCTGTAAGCACTTGCCAAGTCTACTCGAGGAAGAGGCCATGCGTGTCACAGGTAGAACTCTAAGGACTGGGTTAGCAGAGGCTCCTGAAAGCCATATGAAGCCAGTGCAGTCTTTGATGCTAGACTCAAGATACAGGGTGTGGTGTTTGCCCACGTGGAATTGGTTCATTTTTTCCCTCCTGTCCTTCCATTTGGAATGAGAATGTCTACTGTGTGCCACAGTGTATTAAAAATGTGGGACTCAACTCATTTGATTTTTGAGCAAGCACCTTCAACTATTGAACCACCTTGATGGCCCTGGATGTTACTTTTTCTAAAACTGTCAACGTCATCAACTATTAAATAGTAATTTTGCTTTTGCCTCATGATCAGATGTTTTGCGTCTAGTGCAATAATTCTTACAAAGATATATAACCCTAAAAAGTTGAGCATCCAACTTGAAATATTTTTACATTTTATATTTTTTAACTAACTTTATATTTTATGTCTTTCTGATATTAAATTTATAATTCATTATATGATGATATTTTTACTGTCAAATGTTTATATTTGTTTCTATTATTTTTCTATTGCTTAGATGATAATTTTCTTCTGGCATTTTCTTCTTATAATCTTTCTATATTTTATCTTCAACTGTTCGATATTTTTTATCTTAAAATCTCTCAAAGTCTAATTGTCAATCCTTTTTTAAGTGACTAATTTCTACCAGTTGTGCTGCTATAATTACTTCCTGAGTTTATCCCTACCCTCTTATTTTATTCATTGCTTTGCGTCTTCCTATAAATGAAGATGATTTTCTGAACAGCAGCATTTTTCTATGATCTTCATAGTTATTTTTGGCAGCCAATACTTACATCTTTCTTGTTATTTTGCAGACAACTTCGAACCTTGCCCAATTCCTCAATACATTTTTATCTGAGTTGAATATGTAATTATCTATTGAGTTTAAAATTACAATTACTGTTTTTATACATAAACTTTCTGACAATTGCTTTTTAATTTTTTTATTTGATATTATTTTATTTATGTATTTAGACTTGATTTTATTCACTAATTTCTGTTTCTCTCTTGGATATAATTGAGGCATTCTACACCTGATGCCACTTTCTACAGTGTTTGCTAGCCCTCTCACGCGGAGCATACTTACTTGATTTGTTTTATGATTTCTTGCTCTAAACCTGTGTTCCTTAGAAGTTTTTGTGAGAGTTCTTTGATACCATGTTTGAAGTTGTTTCCTACAAAGAACTTAAGTATGCTTCCTCCCTTCTCAGGAAAATACATTGTGAATCTGCGGTCCCTACCCCTGAGTTTGTAAGCATTTGTGGCACGCCTGCTCATTAAAAAAGGAATATATTATAATACCTTCTGGAAACAAGGTCAAGTTTGGAGGGTTCTTTATTGGCCCCTGATGGAGGGCATCACGATCTACAGAACACTGTCAGACCCAGCTTCATGGAGTAGACACTGTCAGCCATCTTTATGTAGCAGATACTGTCAACAGCCTTTATGAAAAACGATTCCTTTGTCCTGTCCACTAAAATCAATCTTTTGTAAGCAACTAATTTCTACCTGGGCTTCTTAAAGATGTCATTGGCATGAATTAGGCATGACTCACCTCCCAAAATTCCTATTCTTGCTTCATTTTGACCTCTGTTTTTTTTAAATCTTTTGTTGTCTCATCTGTGTATTATATTTAAATTTTTGATGTAATTATTAGTTATCTTTTCATCACAGCTGCTTGTGGTACCCAGTCTGTCAAACAATTAGAAATGGAAGACAGGTAAGGTACTAGAACATTCTTAGTCTATCTGAATTGTATACCCGTCTCTTCCACAGTTTGTGGCATTTAAGCAATTGTTCTTCTACTAGGTTCAAGTTTCACCCTCCTTCACTCTGCTTCCACATCAAACTTTTATTTGGTTTTCCTTAAAATTGGTATGAAATCCAAACTCCTATGTATAAACAAAAGAAATAATTGTTAAGAAGGAATTAAAATTTAAGAAACTAATGTAGGGAACAGAACCAACCCAAGAATGAAATAATCCAAGTGTATCTTGTCAGATAGAAGGCCATGGGGCTATTTCATTACTAACAGAAAGAATATTAAACCTTCTAAATTTACCACTTAATATTTAAGGCACATGAAATTATTTGCTTAATCAGAAAAAGCTTGTTGACAGCAAATTCCACGTAGTTAAGAATGCATAAGACTTCTTGTCCATGAATAGAATGAACAGAAAGATGTACATATGCCCCATTGTAGAAGTCTTCCCAAATGATAATTTGATTGCAGATGGATAATGATATGTTGCCTTTCTTTGCTATAGTTCAGCATAATTGTTATTGACATTTTGTTCCATTTTCTATTACCTACAAAGTGGGAATGAGCAGAAAACTAATGCTCCTTTCCAGAATATTCAAAGCTATTTTGTCAGTGTCTAACATACTGTGATTTTAGCAGCATGTAATCATTGCCTCAGCTCCATTAATTTAAGGTTACTTTCAAAACCTATGATCTTTATCAATAAGGATTACAAAAAATAAAAATCAGATAATCAGACTCACCTTTTTCAGTGACCCAACTAGAAAAAAATTACCTGGCACATGAAGTACTTGAACAGAATGGGAATTATGTTGATAACATAGCATATATCTAATATACTGGCAGTATTTCATTTAGTGAAATCTTTAGATAGACTAAAACAAATTTTGTGTAGAATATTACTGTGGTTACTTCCACAAACTGGAGACCGTGTAGAGAAAGAGAGTTCCTTTCCTTACAAAATATAAATTAAGAACAGAGTTTTGGGTGACTGGAGAGATGGCTCAGTGGTTAAGAGCACTGACTGCTCTTCCAGAGGTTCTCAGTTCAATTCCCAGAGCCTACAACTCTCTGTAATACAAATTTCAAGGGACCTGACCTTCACATAGACATAGAGCGCAATGCACATAAAATAAAAATATATTATTTTAAAAAAATAAGAGTGTTTTATTAACAGACACACATACTCAGAGACAAGTAAATCAAAGGCATGACTAGACCAAGGTATATGTAGAACCATATGAAATAAATAAACTCCATGTTTAATGAAGAAAGGAGACAAAATAAAGCGGTTCTGAGCTTCTGAGCTGGTGAATTGTGGAAGGCAAGCATAGATATACACACAGGTGACGAGGAAAGACTTGGTTTGTTAGGTGGGCTCCTATAGTGGCATCTTTAGATAAATCAGGGCCCAGATCTTCTGATCCTATTTAACTCCTGTCCTTCCTGGTAGAATGGGAAGTAGAACCCACCTTGGAGAGCCATGTTGTCTTTAGGTAAATCGGTAAGACCAGGGAACTTTTTCTTGTGTATATTTCTTTTCAGTAGTTCTAAGTTCAGAATTATACTTACTCCAATGGGATGACCAATTCTTGTTCCTTAGGAGTCCCTCTTTAAATTCATACCTGAAGTCAGAGCTCTGTGGTCTCTCACATGGCTATTCCCTATATTATGACCCAGTTTATCTGCAGAACCAGTATCTGCATTTCTAACAATATTCAAGGAAAGTCTGGTGTTGCTTACCAAAGGAGATTGAGAAAGTAGAATGTTTGACAGTCAACAATGTTTGACAGTGGCAGAAACCACTATTTTATAAATTCTCTGATTGTTTGCAACTCAACTGTCTCTCCCCGCACATAAATAAGGTGAAGGTTTTCCGCATGAAGGAATATGCTCACATTAGCCCGGCAATCTTCTGCATCCAACTCTATGGTGGCAAGTACTTATGTTTATGCAAATGCAGTAGAGTGATCTTTTCAATTTCTAGATCAATGATGCTACCGTAGGCTTTTAGACATCTTCATTGAATGATATTACTGTACAGAGGCATGTTCAAAGTAGAACTTCTACTGTCTCTGGAATTTCATAGCAGTTTGTGGAGCACCCATGCCATGTGATTTGAATGCCAGAAGAACAGCTGAGGATGTGTGGATAAGTCCGGGAAGGAAAAACATTTCTAAATTATAAAAATGGATGTTGTTGTTCCTGAGATCTCTGTTGTTGTTATTACCTATCTGAGCACTAGATCCAGTTCATGTTTTTTCTGTCTCAAAGTGAGAATGCCATGTCTTTATGGAATTATAGATTATGTATAGACCTCGACGGACCAGACTTTGATCTTCTCTAAGTTAGACTTCTCCATCTTTAGTTTCATTTAATTCAACATCAATTTCAGCTTACTCATTTTTTCATTACTGCATATAATAAACATTTGTTATATCTTTAATTCCTCAGGTTATTTCTCCACTATAGGCTACATATCTGTGGCATAGTCCAATCAGGGAGAGGTCACATTGGTTTCTAATTCTAAAGGTGAAGGTACCATTTTTCCTTCTCTTGTGAAGAATTAACAGTCCACAAGTATGACACTGTCCCTCTCTCTCCTTTGCTATTTTACCATCCTCCTCCTTTCTGGAACAAAACCCTGATGTTTCATAAGTTTAAAAGCCACACTCCAACCAAAAATATAAAGAGGTTTGAAGAAATAGAATTTTTGATAAGATCTTTGAATAAGAAAACCAGTTTTAAATTGTGGGTGAAGTTTTTGTTAGATATAAACAAAAGTTTTCAACTGTATCTGTCTTGTTTCTTGCTAAGATTTTTTAAAAGAAATGAATGAATAAATAATTAATGCATAAATTGTATGCCTAGTCTACCCTCCAAGCTACTGAACTACTGCTGCTTTGAACTACACTTACTAATAATGACTTTAAGCTCCAATATTGCTCCTCTGTGACAACAAGACAAAGGCAAAACCGCCTATCCAGGTTATAGGAATGTCTGAACACAGGGTTTTTATGGTTTGGACCTTAAATGTCCATTTGTTAAGGCCCTTGACCCTAGTTTAGCACTCTTGACTGATGGTATCAACCTTTAGAGGTGGGGTCTAGTCGGAAGCCTTCTAGTTATTGGCAGCATGCCTTGAAAGAGGATATTTGGATCCTAGTGTCTTCACTTTTTTCTCTTTCTCTCTCTCTCTCTCTCTTTTTTTTTCCGGGCCATGGAATGAACAGGATTTCTCAACCACACATGTCTGTCATAATGTTTTGCTTACTCACAGGCCTGAAGCAATAGGGCCAATCAAAATGGACTGATAGCTCCTCAAAAACCAGGAGTTCAATGTCTGGTAATTATTTATTGTTACAGAAATCTGATTAGCATAAGGGCTGAGGAAAATTATTTCCCCTTCTCTCTCCAAGGTCCCAGTGTTCACCATTTGCAGCATGAAGAGCCTTCCTGTAAACTTGGGAATGTTGGTGGTTTGAAGATTCTTAACCATGATATATCACATTATTTTGACAAATTCAGCCTTCTTTCTCATGTCATCTAGATGCTATATCCATATGTAGCATGTAACAGCAGTTTTAATTTATTTTCACCTGACAGTAAGGGGACAATGTTGCAGCCAGTGGTGACCTCTGTACATAGGTTGACCATTCCTTAGCTAGTATTTCTGTTAAGAAGCAGAGGCTCTTTCTCTATCAAACATGCAGAGACTAGATCTTTTAAATTTACCTGCATAACAAATGGAAGAACTTCAGGGGGCACTGAAACTTGCTGCTTAAATTATTAGCCACAAAGAGTACTGGTGGTGATGGTGTGTAATCATTAATATTTTAAACTCTGCAGTAGTGAGCTTTAGTTGAGATCAGTGTCATGTGCATGTGGAAAGAAAAAGCAGCCTTGTCAAGTGGCTATTTGTTTCCCAGCCTCTTTATGATAAACAAGGTAACAATCATAAAGCCACATCTTTTAATCCTTTACCTGATGAATAGCTTAAGAACACCCGAATTTCACATGAGTGAAAATGACTTTAAAATTCATTCAGCTGATATTGACTAGGCTTCTGCCATCAGATGCACTGAGCAGTTTAAAATTTCTGATGATTTCTTCCCTTCATGATTCTCTGGTGCATTTCATCTCTGTGAGCTTAAAAGTTATAAACTCATTTTAGTTTCTTATCACTCTTTTCCAAACAAAATGAAGCACATTCCATCTAACAAGAAAGGGCATTAAGCACTTACATAGACCAAAACATTCTCAGCTGTTACCCCAGCCATGTACAACAAAAACATTTCATAGGAAGATGACATTGGGTGGCATTTTCTATATTTTCAGTTCTTTGTGTTATTCTTTTAAGCTCAATGATTCCATTAAGTCAACATGAAGGCCTTAGAAGCAAGGTCTTTTGGATGGTGACAAAGCAGGTTAACTGGAAGCAAACTGACTTTTCTTAAGTTGTAAATCCTCATGAGTATAAGAAATGGAGTACAAATACCACACTGCAAGAAGAAAGACAGCATTTCTGTCATGCTCCCAGATGAATAAGCTAAATTCTGGACATGTTATCATTTATGGAAACGCTGAGACAGCAGTGGGTTCCTAAGAAGAGCGGCCCTACTCCTCCTTTCTCCTTGTGCATGGGTTCCCAGGTGCTCCCAGGAGCACCAGCATTTTAATGCAGCATTTGCTTCTCTCTTCAATTTTCCCTGTAAGTTTAACTAACCCTCACCTTCCCAGCCCTTTTTTCTATGTTTGTACAGAATATTGTGTGTACGTTTGAGTGTGTACATGCATGTGTATGAGTGTTCAAACATTTATGAACATGTGTGTTCATGGGTTTGCATAGAATGAACTATAACTTTTCAAATTATCACCATGAATATTTTCCACTCCCCAGTTCCCTCCAACGTATTCTGCACTGCCTTTTTTCACTGTGCAGCATCCTCCCAGGATGCATTGCCAGCCATCAGTTGCTATGTGGGCAGCAAATGCAAACTAATTTTTACCTTAGTTTAACCAAAGCACTACTCCAATTTCAAAACCACAGAAAACAAGTTTTTCAGTTGAGGCCAAAGAGAAATGGGAATGATGTGGAGAGAACAGAGGACTGCCTGGAATTGTGCTTGATCCACTCTTTGATTCCCTCACTGAGAATGAAGTCTGAAGTCTTGAATATTGATTATTCTTAAAGCATGTCAGACAGACAATATTTATCTGGGTCAATGCACTCAGTTGGTGTGGTGCTAATAAAGCAAAAAGCAGGAACTCGTTCTCAATGGAAATCAGGAAAAAAAAAACTCAGAGAGGAAAGCAAAGCTCTTCTACATTCAGAGTTGTGCTGTAAACCTGGCCAGACATTCTGCAGATACATGCTGTGGATGACAAGTGAGGTTGAATGTGTTTCCTGGGAATCAATCCAATGAAAATGTTCTAGAGTTGTCTCCACACTAAAGTCCTTCTGCAAGCAAATGAAGATCATGTCTGATTAGGATACTGAAATTCATATACTAGATAAAACAGAATATTGATGCCTGGCATTGACCTGTTGTATAGAAAATCTGCAGGATAATATCATCTATGCTAAAATATATCTTGTTTATTTTGAAGAATCATTTTTTTTACACTAGGTGCTGGGCTCATCTCTCACCTGCGGCTCTAGTTCTTGGCTTCTTAGGAAGACACTACATAGAAATGTCACTTTGAGTTTGAAGGGACTTATGAGCAAAACCTTTCTTGGTCGTTTTTGCATAGCCACCAATAATGCACTCTTGTTCCCTAAACTAGGATTCTTCATGTGGCAAAGCCAGGTAGAAGAGCTGCCGTGAGGAGTCAGTGGAAGTAGGCACAGTTAGCTTGGTGCCTAGCAAATAGGAAATGCTCCAATGATTACTATTTTAGTTACTATGTCATAGGCTAGGATCGGAGACATTGTTGGCTCAAGGTCAGGCTCGTAATATTCAACCAGTAAAAATTAGTCCCCATTTCCTTCCCTTAATGCTGAGGTTCTGGTGCTTTCCGTGACTCTTACACTTTCTTCATTGTGTCGTGTGTCCTCTGCCTTTGCAGGACCTTTTGTGCTCCCAGCTCAGGACTTTACTGACCTGTGATTGAACATTAGTGTGTTGATGCTTAAGTGTATTGTGTCCTCTGCCATTTGCCTTAGCATCGCCTTATGCTTCAAGAAAATCATGGGGAAGCCCTGTTGTTTTGTAACCTACAGGGCTTATTCACTGAGAAATCTATTTATCCATGCAGAGGTAATAAATGGTGGTGTTCGGGATAGCCTCATACGAAGTATGCATTTGAAAAGTTTAGGTTACTTAGTTGACTTAAAGTTAAAAACTTCTTTCTCTGTAGACTTTTTCTTTTCTCATGAACTATATTTAAGATATACTAAGAAAATGACTGCTGACTCCTTCCTGTCCCTGGGACATTGGGTGAGACAGAATAAAGTCTTCCTGGTTTCAGAACCTCCAAACTTGTCTAATTTAGTCTTTAAATGTGTTGACTTACTTCTTCATAGACCCACTGACACCATTAAGCTAATAAAACAAGGAGAATAACCATTTACCACTCATTACAATTCTTATATGGAATGCATTTCATACAGTGAACAACGCCGTGAACTTGTCTTCCTTATCAGATTATGTAATTCTCAACTACTTTGCTGTGACCTAGCTTTCTTTTTTTATTGCTTTTTTTAAATCTCTAAATCCAGATACCTCAGGAACCGTTTGGAAAACCCTTAACATTTTGGGAGCTCTGAGACTCTTTTTGGAGAATACTTATTCTGAGCAACAAGAATCCATGTTTGTAACCCAGGCATGTCTTCATTTATGCATTAATAAACCTTGTTAGTAGACTCCTTGTACCTCAAGTTCCCTTTGACGTTGACAGTATCGTGACCACATTCAATTTGTTAAATTTTTAGTCACTTTTAAGTGAAACAGAGTGGATTTAATGAAAGTAAATTTGTAAGCATAGGAGAAATTCTTAAGATCTTTAGCTGTATTCTAACCGCTATGCTTCTAAAAATTGCCTTGAGTAGAGATTCTCATGCTATCTACACTTTGCTAATATAATTAGAAAAAATTGGCTTGATATTTTCTGTCTACATCCGAAGTGGAGTTTTTAATTCACCTTCCAAGCCACTAGAGAAGAACACTCGGAGTTTTTCTTAGCCTCGTCCTCCAAGAAGAAATGGATTCCTTTTTAGTATTCAAAAACTAAAATCTATGGAAGGCTCCCCAAAGAGACAGCAGTCCAGAAACACTCTGTAGGGCTTCTCTCATATAGACAGCTCCGAGACTGGCTCAGTCTACAGTCTTACCTTACTCCTATGCCCTTTCTTTTCCTTTTTCATGTGTCCTAATGAAATTTGATACATTTTCTTTAGAATTCTGATATTGACCTCAGTTTGTCCCAAACAGTTAACTTTCCACACATTCTCTGTATATTCTCATCCTTTTGGTTAAAAAGAAAAATCTGCCCTACCTTTGCATTTATGTAGTTTTGGAAAACACCAATAAGAGCTAGAAAGACATATGTTGGATGCAAGGATTTTAGTACGTATGGCCCAGACAAACGACTCAACCAGTTGTTAACCAGACAGACACTTATCCCAGCACTCAGGAGACTGAGGTTGGGGGAGTCTGAGTTCCAGGCCACCGTAGGCTACAGGGCAAAATCCTGTAGGAAAATAAATAACCACATAAATAAATACATTAGACAACCAACTAAATAAAATCTAAAAGTTAATCCTTATAAGAGCAGATGACTTTTTTGGAATGATATTTTTCTGAGGCTTCCATTGGATATGCTAACCCGCCTGGGTCACAAGATACTTCCCCAAACTTTACTTCCTGGTGCTTTCCCCCAATAAAAACAGAGCTCTCAGCAATCTTTCTCAGATGCTCACAAGGAATTCCAAAGAAGCCTGACGCATTGGAACACTGGTTAATAATGATGTGAACCGAAAGGCTTACTGTTGTTCTAGAACTTGGGATGAAGTGTCCAATATGTTTTCACTGTCCCACGAAATAGTGTAAAAAATACAAGGTCAAATTTATTGACTATTTAAACTTTTCCATGTTGAATGCTATAAATGATTAAACGTAGAAAGATGATTAAACACAGCAAGACGAAAAAGGCATCATCCTTGCCTACAACCTAATGCAGAAAGACAGAAGCATGAACAAACAAGAGGCAGCAAATTTACAAATAGTTGACTTATTTTAAGAATTCTTTTCCTCATCAAGGCCACCCCTTGCTTTTAGCTACTGCTGGAGAGCTGAATGCATTCCTGCAGAGCCGACATGCTATATCTTCTCACTCATTCTCTATTCATATCGGCATTCTTCAGGCTCATTTTGCTTGTTTATTTCATTCTCTTAGTAGGGTCTAGTCTCAGTCAGCTTCATCTTCTTTCCTAAGTAACATGATAAGATTTAGTTTTGATGCTAGCCATGAGATCATTGAAAAAAGAGTAAGACCTTCAAACCATTTGGTAATGCCACTGGTTGAATTTCAAATAAAATTGTGAACAATAGCTTTCTTCTTAAGATATATTTATACATTTTTAAAAAACAATCTTCTCTGATTTTACATACCAATCCCAGTTCCCACTCCCTCCCATCCACTCCTCAGAGAGGGTAAGGCTTCCCATGGGGCGTCAACAAAATCTATCATATCACTAAAAAGCCAGTTCAAGCATCTCACTGGTCCCACTGCCAATGGCCCTCCAGACTGCCCAGCCATACAACCATCACCCACATTCAGAGGGCCTAATTTGGTCCTATGCTGGTTCCCTCACTGTCAGTTTAGAGTCATTGAGCTTCCATTAGCTCAGGTCAGCTGTTTCTGTGGGTATCCCCATCATGGTCTTGACCCCTTTGCTCATATTATGGTTCCTGCCTCTCTTCGACTAAACTTTGGGTGCTTAGCACAATGTTTTGCTATGGATATACATGGATCTCCTGGGGAAGAGGAAATAGACAAGATGTCCTGAGAAAATTGGGAGTGTGGGGAGGGAGAAGGTAGGGCAGAAGGGGAGGAGGAGAAGTGAAGGGGGTGTTAGGAAAACTTGAGGAAAGGGGATAGTTGAGATGGGAGGACAGAGTAGAAGAACAGAGAAAGAAATGTCTTGATTAAGGGAACCATTATGGGGCTAGTAAGAAATCTGTAACTAGGGACATTCTCAAGAATTCACAAGATGACCCTAGCTAAGACCCTAAGCAATAGTGGAGAGGGTCCCTGAACTGACCTTCCCATGTAATCAAATTGATGACTACCTTAATTGTCATCAGCTGATGGGAGCAGATGCACATTAACAGTCTTCAACTGAAGGTGAGCAAAGATTATTTTTCAGTGCTATACAGTCCCCTTGAGTCAGGAGTTCAAATTCTGAAAGTAGATATATTAATGAAAGTCTTTTAAAATGATTTCTATCTTTAATTCAGACTACCTTTTGATGGTTTTCAAAATTCATATGGTACAGCACACCAAGTATAAGGTATAACACTTAAATAACTATATGTTAACCCAGTTATTCTGTATAGGTTGGGTCATAATTAGCAAAGGGTAATTCATGAATATTCATTCAACATCATATGCATTTTCTCATAGAGACAATCAGGATCTAGCAAGCCATTCTCCTTTCCTTTTCTTTATATTGAATGAACTTATTAACAGTGGGTTAAATGACCAGAAGTGAAATATTTAATAGAGCTGACATTCAGATGTTCCTAATTGGGTTTCCAAACTACAGTATTGAAATGTAAATGTTATTGGTTTGCAAGTCTGTATTTTCCCCTTTTCTCCTTTTCATTCATTTCTAAATTTTTTCAACTTTTTTAGCTTCCAGAGGAAATTGATTCTGTTAAGAATGACAATTCAAATGTGTTTTTAAGTCCAGTGTTCTTTCTATTTACCAGAATAAAAATACTTTTAATCAATACCCTAGCCTTAGCACCTGTCTATAAAACAATACAAAATAAAAATATAAAATAAATATAAGAATGAGTGACTCCTTACTTATCCCTAATCAGACCACAGAGAGCTAACTGGTAAATATGATCTTTACACTCTCTACATAATCCTAATTGCAAGTTAAGCTTGGTTCTAGTGTTGGCACCCAAACTCTCCCTTCCTTAAACCATTGAAGGTCTTAAGTAAATTTGGCTGAACAAATTGATTTGGGATTCCTACTGTGTGTATATGTGTAGGGAGGTGAGGAGAATGGTTTATTTGGCTTATAATTCTAGGTTATAGTTCATCATTGCAGGGAAGTTAATATGGCAGGAGCTCTAAGCTGACAGTCACATTTCAACCACAGTCAAGAACAGCAAGATGATTAATGCAAACATGCTTGGCTTAATTTGCTTTCTCACCTCATACAATGCAGGATCCCCTGCCTAGTGAATGGTGCTGCCCACAGTAGAAGGATGTTCCCATCTCAATTTCTGTAATGTAGAAAATCTCTTACATACATGTCTGCAGGCCGTTCTTATCTAGAGAGTCCTTCATTGATACTCTCTCTCCAGGTGACTGTAGATTGTGTCAAGCTGACAATTAAAGCCAGCAATCACATGACAATATAAAAGTTTTGACTCTCTTTACAAGTATATACCACATTCTATATTTTTCCTCATATTTCAAAATATCTTGTGAATCTAATAAAGGTAACATGATGATGTAAAATACAAATGATCCTGTATCCAGGCATATGTATGAATGGACCTTTAAAGAATCAATAAACAACAGTAATAAACTATTTTTACCAACTTATAAGTGTGTTGTAAACTGGAATGACAGTGTAGACATAGAAATTCCTTGTAGATCAACAAATGAAAAGGATTACCAGCAATCAAAATCTATCATAAATTCTACCCTTTTCAACATGTCATTTTATAATCTATTTTTTATTATTTGAATTTCATAAACCCATATACTCTCCGCTTCCCCCTCCAACTTTTCACCTTCTACCAATTTTTACCTCCTAACACTTCTCACTTCTTATGCTTCTTTATTTTATTCAACGCACTGAGTCTTCTTAATGCTGTTTGTATGCATTTGAGTATAAGGCCTTCTGCTGAAGTATGGGTAGCCTCTCAGAGGCTGAATCCCTGACAAAAACTGACTTTTCTTCTTTCATAAGACATGATCAATACTTCCTCAGACAGAGGTAGGACTTCATGAGCCCCATTTCTGTACATGCTGGGATTCTGGCTGGCTTCATTAATACACATCCTGTACAAGTATTTCTAGCCACTGAGTTATGTTCGGTAAGTACTGTTTTATCGCAAATGTCTACTCTGTATGGCTCTTACACTCTTTTCATCTCCTCTTCTGAGATAATCTCTAAACATTATGAAGAAGGACTATAATGCAGATGTCTCATTTACAGTTGAGAACTCTGCAATTGCTTTTTCTCTGCCTTTTGACCAGTTGTGGTTGTTTGTATTGACTGCTATTTATCGCAAAAGGAAGCTTCTCTGCTGAAAAGTACGAGATGAACTAATCTATGTATAGAAGACAAGAACTTAGAGGGCAGTTTATTATTATGTCCATTAAACAGATTGCTCCTAGAGCCCGTTACCTACCCAGACCAGGCATGATTTCCCCATGTGGAGTGGGCTCTAAATCCAATAATTAAATAGAACATAAAATAGTAGGTTGCTCCGTAGCACCTGTCCTTCTCCTGCACCAATGGGTGCAGATTTCCAGTCCCATCGTTATTGTAACTCCAGAGTCCACATAAATAAGACTACTGATGACACATCTCCAAAAAAAGTATACAGGGAAGTTTCTAGCACTTTGAAAACTAGCCAGTATGGATTAAGTTTCTTGGTGAGTAACGGCTTCATTTCTCCATGCCCTTTGTCTCAAATATATTATATAATCGGCAATAGGGTCTTAACATCAAGTTCTGGAGGGTAACTAAAACCGTTGATAAGAGACTATAATGTTGTGTGTGGGGTCTGTGGGACATCACTAACACATAACTCTAAAATAAGTACCCTGTATTTGGCTTTGGGCTTCTTACTTGACAGGTTATTTTGTCGAAAAGAGGCATCAGTACCCTATGATAGGGTAACTTCATTTAAACTTCTCCTGTATCTATCTCCCATCTATCTGTCTACCTATATCATCTATATCTACTATGGCTATATCTACACACACACACACACATATATATATATATACCTATATATATATATATATATATACTATGGCTATATCTACACACACATATATCTACCTATACATCTACTATGGCTATATATATATATATATATAAATGAAGTTTCTACTGTAGTAGATCTCCTTAGTGCTAGTTTTCTAACCACACACTTATACTTTTACCCTGAACCAAGACACAGAAAGATAAAACCCAGATGTTGTCTCTCATATGTGGATGCTAGCTTTAAATATTTTGGTATGTGTGTTGAAATTGGAGTACCCCTAGAAGGCAGAGAATTATAAATGGATCACGGGAAACATTTCAAGAGAAGAATAAAGAACACAGGTTTTAAGAAGAAGAAAGGGAGAAGAGCAGTTCAGAGAGGGTGAAATGACTTGGGCCTCATCTTCCTGGTCGCTGTTGTTTTTCTGATGCTGCTTGCTCTCTTATGGTAAATTCTACAGGGAAAGTGCTCCAATATTTGGCTTCCCACTTAAACATATATGAATGATGCTGAGTCTTATTTCTATCTTAATTAGTCTTCTGTCTTCATGGAAATGGTAACTTGGTAAAATTTTCATACTTGCTTCTATAAAACCTATAAGTAATATATATAAGTATATATACTCATGCATATATACTGCATATATGCATGCACATACATAATATACATGTACATTATATATTTATTTTCTGTGGATAATGAATTCAGGACTTTATGTTAAACACATCTGTACCAGTGAATTACAGCGTCAATCTACAAGTAAATACTTACATATAAAATAAGATGGAGAAAAGTAAATTTTTATAATTCAGGTATGATTATGCATATATTAATAAATATATGTACTGTATTTTTATATTTAATTATATAAATTTATAGATATATTTATATTATGCAATTATATTTGCATATCATTGCACCTATGTTTTCTTGACATATTGTCTGTTTTTATATAAACACATTACCATTACGTCTGTCATAATTATAAGAAGTCAACTTAGTATTTTAAAAAAAGTTTATTTTTCTGGGTAGTAGAGTGCACACCTTTGATCCCAGCACTTAGGAGGTAGAGGCAGGCAGATCTTGTGAGTTGAGTTCAAGGCCAGACTGGTCAACAAAGAGAGTTCCAGGGCAGCCAAGACTGATACACAGAGAAACCCTGTTTTTAAAAATCCCCCAAAGAAGAAATTTTTAATGTTTGTCTTATATTTGATGCTCTAGCATTTCACACCTTTAAAATTCTTGATCCAAAACAATTTCTACAACTTAACAGTTTATAACATGAAACAAAGATAGATAATGTCTTTGAGTTAAAATTTTTCCAAAAGAGATACTGAAATGTTAATCTCTTAAGTAGCTATAAAGTTTAAATTCAGTAATATTTATAAAGTGGCTAAAATCCTGGTAGGCATCTGGTATATCCTCAATAGATGTCACTGAACTGCGTGAGACTGATGATGAAGAGTCCATGGAGGCTCACAGAGAATGCCAGGGTTGAGTCACCATGAGGCCTTGCACGGATGACAAGTTCTGATCAACCACAGCATAACTGACTTGCTTATTTTATCTATAACATCAGTTCTGCACAATTGCTTGCCACATACTACTTAAAATGAGTATTTTTCCTTGCTAGGGAAAGAGTACTATGCAAGATATGCATTTCTTACTTGAAATGTCATAGTATGACTTAACAACAGTTGTAAATCAAGATTCCATCCACAATATCCAAAGTTAAAGTAGTGATTTAAAATATTTTTATAATGAAACAAGTAGTGTAGCTGTGCCTCCATGCCAGTAGACTACTTGTACTGAGTACAAGACTTAGAACACAATTTGTGACAATTGATATTTTTTCAAGCATATAGGGTGGCCTGGATACATGACAAACAGTTCTGGAAATATCTTTATATATTGACTTGAAATGCCCCACACTATTGTTTCAATTTTTCAACAGTATGCTAGTATAAAGACTATAGCTCTCTGAAAATTTGGTGAGAAGTGATGTTGAAGACCTGCCACCACTCACTACATCTTCTTTGGATGGTGGAATACTTCTAGGGAGGTTGAAAACATGTCAGCTTGGTTAAAATGGGTTCACATTACCAATGTTATAAAGCTGCTGGAGCATATAGTGTTGAACCATGAACCAGTGTCTTCGATTTGAGTTATAATTTTCTTTCTGAGTCATTAGGGCTTTGGATTTTAGAATTATTAACAAAGAATGGAAGAAAATGACTCAATACATAAGTAGCAGGGAAGACTAGATTCTACAGAGCTTGTGTATGTGGTGCGGGGAATGGAAAAGTCATTCAATCATGAAAAAAAATGCTTCAAGTAAGCCTTGTGTGGATGAGAAAGAGTGTGGGGAAAAACTAAGAAACAGTATGGGTGCCAGCATGGAGGAGACGGTGTAGCCCTTGGCTCAGAATTGAAACCCTCTAGCATTCTCTAGGTCATGATGATTCATTAAAGATGGAATTCACATACTGAGCAAGACCAATAAGTTATTTTTCCACTTATTAACAATTAACATATGTTTAGTTCATCTTCATGCCTTATATATACATGTAGATAAATACATAGACAGACAGAAGGAAGATAGAGAAATAGGCACACACACATGCACACAGGTGAATCTGTCACAAATGATGGGGATGCTGCTAAATATTATATAGTATATAGGACATACAGCCTCTCTTCAACCCATCAAGAAATTATCTATCCCAAATCATCAACATCACCAATGTTAAGAACTCTGTATTAATCAATCTTCTTACCAGCCCTACTAAGTAGCTGCTGTTGTCATCCTCATTTTTACAAATTAAGAGAGACAGGCTGAGAGGTTAACTAGCAGACTCGTGGCTAAACATTCAATAAGTAGCCAGGCTGGTATCCAAGACCAACATCCTGTTCGCAATCCATGCTCTGTCACCTCTTGAGGCTGCCGTTCTCTCACACTTAAATGCAGGTCATCTTCTTTACCTTGATGTCTCACCAGGGAAAGACATGCTTTGCTTCATTTCATCTCCAGTATTTTTGCCTCTGGGCCAGAGTGCTCAGATATCGTTGCTTTCCTCCATGTTGCACATCCCTTCCATAGAAATCTGGGCATTCCAACTGAGTAGCATGCTCAGTAAAGGGAGTTTGCACATCCTCTACCCCTACCCCTGAACAAAATATCCCAGCTCACAGGGCATGATTCTTGAATCTACTGCCCTATTCTGGTCTTTCTATCTTTTGACAGTTTGGGAGATAATTTATACATGCATCAGAATATGGACAATAGATAATAAAATTTAAATTTGTGACAAGACCACAGGGGTTCCAGAAGAGAGACTGTCATTCCTGGTGAAATATGTTTCTCTCTCTTTCACTTTCTTTCAATCTGCATCCTGTATCTGAATTTGTAGCCAGAAATCTGTCTCTGGTGGCAGAGCTGACCACAGCTTGATACAAGTCATTTTGGTGGAGTCTTGGGGGTTGGATTGTGGAAAGCAGATGTGAGGCAAGGAACAAGAAGACAGACATAAAGCAACTGCAGACATCCTTTTGGAAGAATTTTGCTACAACAGGAAACCAATGAGTAGGGGAGAGAGGTTCATATGGAGTCAAGTGGGGTTTATTTGTTTTGTAGGATAGATCAGAGATAGTGGCATTTATTTATATGCTGGTGAGCTTAACCTAAATGAAAAAGAGAGAAGACAAAAAGATTAAGGAGAAAGGGGAGAGTGGTGCAGAGACTAGAAAACACTGGTTGGAGCTAAAGCACTGAGAACATGAGAAGAAGTGGAGTTCAGTGGATCTGGGACCTGCTGCTACCTTTAGGTATTAGCATGGACATGGAACAGTTCACCACATTTAACAAGAGGCAAGAAGAAAACACATGGAAATAAGCTTGAATACTCATGTCATTTGAACTACTCTCAGGCCTGATCTCCAAGGCCTAGAGTAGCAAATTATTCCTACTTCTGGCAATCCAAGGTCAATAATCTACCTTCTTATCTTGGTCTCTTGACTCTCTTGACTCTCATGGCCTTGAATTATCTTTACCATCAGGTATATCATTAGATTCAGGATGGAAGAGAACAAGAGAATGTGCATTGCTTTTGTAGGATAATGGTCTTTCTTTCTGAGACTCACGTAGGTTCTATGAACCCCAAGCTGTGTCTAGTATATTCTTGCTAATCTAAAACAATAGCTAAGGAAAATTTCACTATTGGTTATCAATTTTATTTGAATTTATATTTTATATACTTATATACTCATATATTTAATTAGTTAATCTTGTTGCTGTGATAAGATGCCATAACCAAAAGCAATTCACAGAAGAGTGTGTCTGGCTTCTGGTTTTGGAGAGAAGCAAAAAGCTGACAGATCACATTCTGTCAGCCCACCAGAGAAGAAAGCAAACAAAAAGGGTGAAAGATTAATTCCTCACCAATGCCGTACCCCCTAACTGTTGTATAACTTTCTCAAACAGCACACCACCAACTGCAACTGTGGACCATACACCCAAAGACCAGAAGCTACGGGAGAGATTTCTTATTCAAACCACTAGCCATGGAATTCTGTGAAAACAAAGCAGAATAAAAACCAAAACCAAAACCCAAAACAAAACCTCTCTTGAAAAGTGACCACAAGTGGAAAGTTTAAGAAGCCCTGCTCTGTCTTCCTGAAGACACATAAGAATGTTGTTCCTCACAGAGAGGTCTCTGAGTTACACAGCTAGCATTAGCTCCACAGAGTAACAAGCCAGTGTACAGAAACCGGGATGTGATGAGCTTAGGAGGAACGATGGCATCATAATAGTAAAGACAAGTGACAGGTGGGCAGAAGGTGCAAAAATGCAGCAACAGTAAACAATAAGTGAATTAGCAGAAAGAACCAAAAATGATACAGAAGAAAACCTCAGCATGGTACCAGATCATCTGATTGGTTCTGATAGACCATGACGTATCTTTTCTCTCTGAGCTGCCATGCTCTGGTTTCTAAACTGGAGACAGTGGTATTATACTAACTAATGACATCACCTCCCTGCATTCACACCTCAGAGGTGTGATTTGAGTGGAATGGCCTGTTGTATGATGTCTGATAGCCTTTCTTCTGTTGACCTGACTTTCCCCAGCTGAGGAAAGCAGTTGTGCCCACTTCTGACTGTGAATTAAATAAATTGGCTCTTGAAAATGATTGTGTTCCTGCTCCTAGACCTAGGGAGTAACAGAAGTCTGAAAGATTCTGCCCTTGTTCTTGAGAGACTTCCTGTATAATTACTGCATACACTGGAGCCTTCATAAATATATTTTTTAAAAAAAAAGAAAGAAAAAAGAATCCAAAAACATAATGAATGGAGTGGGGACTTGTAAGTTAAGTTCTTTACAAATACAAGGCATTATTATTTGAATTCTCCACAACGCTAAAGAATAAAACTGATTTTAATGATGTACATTAAGCTAAATAATGCAGAAGTTAATTAGTTTAAACTGTGGGATTCTGTGTGAAAGACTTTTAGGTGGGTGGCAGCATTGCTTTGGGGAAATAAAGAGCCTGTTTCAGGGTATTAAATGAGTTCCCAATGCCTTCAAGAATGAATGTGCCCCCTGAAGAGCCCTCCTTAGAACCAACTTGGCACTAAGAAAGACTGTTAAAGACTGAGACAAGTTTCAGCCTTTCCAATAAGCCATCTTGGCCACGGAGGACTGGGCTGGCATCAAACAAACTCTTGTTTGGTATTAGTTTCCATGCTACTTCTTAATAGGTTTAATCCTTTTAATTTCTCTTTCCTTGAAAATATATTTTCTAAGTGTCCTCTTCACAGAAGTTTGCCTAGACTTAAATGCAAGACTTTTCAAATTAAACTTAGGTATAATATATGTCAGTCATTAGCCCAATGGCCCAACTCACATTTCTTTGCAATTTAAAAGGTGATGCAGACTTTCATCAGAACCTCAACTGTCACATACAATGCAACCACAGAGAAGTAGGTGAACTCTAGATGTGTTCACAAAGGAAGTAGACGTAAATAATTTTTAACATGATTCAGCCTTGAAGATTCTTCTATGTTTCTAGAAACGCTGAAGAGAAGAACACTAGAGCCTAATTATACTAGATTGTGCATGCTATGCAGGTGCCACTCGGAAATGGACAGTTGCATTTGTATTGGTCTGTCCTTTAATAGACAAGCCCTGCTCATTCCCTCCCCTGTCTGCTGAGGCAAGCAGATCTTCCTTCTGCTCCCAGCCTAAGCTCCTCCCTTTCTGTCTCTTTCCCGAAGAGGCAGCTTTTGCTTCTCTCCCTTCTCCCCACTTCTCCTCTTCCCCCTTTCTCTCTCTATTTTTGTTTCTCTTTCTCTCTCTCTCTGCTCTTCTCCCTTCTCCCCATCTGCTCTTTCCTTTTCCCTCCATGACCCACTAAATAAACATTCAACCTCACTCTGCATGGCATGTGCCTATCTGTCTCTGCCTGTCACCTGCCATGTTGCTCTCTGCCTGGGACTTCCCCACAGGCCCCTCGGGGAATGGTGCTAGTTTATTTTTACCATAACATCGGTACTGTGACTCAGATTCTATAACTTATCTATACCTGGTAAACAGCCCTCAACTGCTCAGAGGTCTGGGTAATGTGGCATTTAAATACTTGATTATTTAAAAAAAAACTTTTCATAACATAAAGAGACAGGTTGGCTTCTAGCAGCAGCAATCTATTTCCTCCAAAGAAGACAGAAGACAAATGGGCAAAAAAAAANCAATGTCCATATACAATTTCAACTGCTAAGCACAGACCATTGGACAAAACAGATGGTGGGTAGAATCTCAGAAACCAACAGCCTAGCTGCTCAGGTCAAGGTAAGCTTGTCTTCCTACAGATTTCTTAGCCCACAGGATCTTCTGGAGCCTGGAAGGCCCTGCACTAAACAGCTAAAGAAAAATATGAACCTCAGCAACCATGGAGGACTCTGAGGAGTAGCTCTAGGTGCCAACCAAGTAAGTTCTCTGTCGTTTTTTAATCAATAAATCAAATAAAACTTTATCTTTCTCAAAGATCTCTGATGCAGTCTGACAGCTGAGAGGTTTTGTCATTTAAAAGGACAGCCTCACTAAACAAATTTCAACAATTACAAGTTATCAAATCTCTCTCACAATGCCTTCCATAGTCTTAAAAATACTTTTCATTGTGCAAAAATATCTGTCTCAGTCATTCTGACATAAATATGCTACTGTTTACACAACGTATATGTCTAAATCTTATGTTTTCACAAGCACAAATAATTTTTGTGAGTTCTAGGGAGCCAAATATATGGACCCACCTTAAACAGGTCAGATACACCCCTCTAAATTCCCTGGTTCTAATTTTTCCCCCAAAATAACTTTGTCCTCTGTTCTACCAACACCTTAAACAGGTGTAAGAGACACCAGACATTTCTATACCACAAACACCAGACAGGAGCAAAAAAGACCAGCTACCCCAGGATGTAATCAGCATCCAGCTTTCTCAAATTCCCCCGACACACAAACACAAGACAATGCCCACAAATAAGCAAGATGCAATCTTGAGAATCCATTGCCCCAATTCCTTTAACTTGTGCCTAACTTCCTGCATTTTTATTATAAAAACGAAATGGGAATGAAATGGTCAGTCCTGCACCTTTAAGAGACAAGCCCCACCCAGTCTCTCCCCCATCTACTGAGGCAAGCAGATCTTTCTTCCACTTCCAGCCTGAGTTTCGTCCTTTTCATCTCTCTCTTAAAGAGGTAACTGCTGCTGTGGCTCCTCTCCTCTCCCTGCTCTCTGTTTCCTTTTATCTTTCTCTCTCTGCCTCTCTCTGCTTGTCCCCTTTCTCCCTTTACCCACTTTTACTTCCATTACCCACTAAATAAATTCCCACTTTCTCTGCATGGCATATCTCCATCTCTCACCCACTGCATGACTCTCTGCCTGGGATGTGGCTGTCTTCATGGCCTGCCATGGTCTTGTGGCCTGCTGCCCACTGCCACAACTCAGGGACCTGCAGCATTTTACCATAACAGCATTATTAATCATACATTTTTCTTGGAAGAAGAAATGGCCTGGTGCACAACTGTTTACTGACTCATGGGTTGTAGCCAATAGATTGGCTAAATTAGGTCAGGAACTTGGAAAGACCATGATAGGAAAGTCAGTGAGACAGCCATTTGGATAAGAAGTATGTGGGTAGATCTCTCCAAATGGGTGAAGGATATGAAGGTATTTTTGTGTCCCATGAAACTGATCATCAAAAAGTAATTTCATGGAATGAGTTCAATAATCAAGTAAGTACTGTGACCCGTTTTATGGACTGTCAACTTCTTTCTCTAGTCATACATTTCATGTCACAATGAGCCCATGAACGAAGTGGCCATGTTAGTGGGATAAAGGTTATGCTTGGTCTCAGTAACATGAACTTCCACTCACCCAGACTTAACTCACTACAGCTGCTGCAGAGGGCCTGAAGTCCCATCAAAATAAGCTTTTGATCAAAGACACATATTTTAAAGTTTTCATCAGCCATGTAGCCATCATAAAGACCAGCAGGTCAGCAGAACCCTCTATGTGTCATTCCTGCAGAAAATCAGGCAACTTAATTTTGGCTTTTCTGCTCTGATAAAAACAACAACCAAAATTTCTATTAATATTCAAGTGCAATAAAATTCAAGTGCAATAAACCACATCCAGCATTGCAGAAGACTGAAGAAGTCTTCGTGATTCAGAAACTAGAGGAAAAGCAATTAACTTTGAAGGCAGGTGAAATGTAAATAAGCAGACAGCCTGCTGGGATTTTACTTAGTCCTGGAAAGGGGGAGGGAAGTGTCGGCTTGACAACATAAACTAACCCTTGCAATAGACATCAGCACATTAGCATATCCAAAATTCAGATTCATCTCTGTAGGTTTTCTTTTACTTTCACCCATCCCTTGCTTCAGCACCCATATTTGGCAATGTGGTAATGATAATTACTAGTAATAGTTTTTGAAATTCTGCCAAGACAGTCTCTGTTAAATATCAATTCCCTCACGAGTTGCTAGCAATGTGAATGTAGTGCCACTAAAAACTGTCCAGATATGTGGGGTGTAAAAGAAATCATAAGATGCAGATTTTGCCTTCAAGATTGTAATACAGTTGGGAAACTGTTACTTAGGTTTCTTTATGAGAGGCAAAACATTTTTTAAAAAGACAGCACCATAAGGAAGTGTATGTCTTTTAACGCTGATGCATAAATTGACACATTTGGTGAACACCGGTGTTTATCTTCTCAGTTTTGGGGATCATAAGCCTGGTATCATACTGGGCATGCTAATGCATGTGTGTCATCCCACATTCAGTAAACAGATGCAAGAGGATCAATCATGAGCTTGAGGCCAGCCTGAGCCAAAAATAAATAAATAAATAAATAAATAAATAAATAAATAAATAAATAAATAAACCTGGTTAAAAATTCCAACTGTCCTCATGGCGATGCTCCCTTTAGAGACACAGTAATCTCTTCCTGACTTCCTACAAATTCTGAGACCTTTCTCTAGCATCTGTCTCCTTTCCCATCACTATGTGCCCTGTCTATGTTCTGAATCTGTCCATATAACTCCTCTTTATATGTCTCCTATATGGATAGTCGTCATTGGATTTATGTCCTATTGCAGGAAAATTTAGGATGTTTTCATCCCATGATTCTTAATATAAATAACATTTCCCAAAATTGTTTCTAAATAAGGTAATTTGTTACATGCATTGGGATATGGAAAGGAGCAGAAATCAACTAACCCACTCCAACAAAATAGAAGTTTATTTATCTGCAATATTAAATTTTGGCAAATGGTCAAAGGATGACATGATCCCTTGCACTGTGCCCCTAACCCAACTCCTCTGATCTGGTTAGTCCACTAAAAGTAGCCTCTTTTTTGGATACCGTGTTCTAATTCAAGATGGTTTTTCTAGTCACATCAGATTGACACAGTAGAAGGAGAAACACAGTAGAAGGAAAAGACAGATTTAAGTAAAAAATGCACAGTGCAGCATTTCTTGACTATGTATGCATGAATTTAATTAATATAAATGATATATTATACATGTAATTAATATATAATAATGTATAATATATTTTCCTAATGGAATATGTATTTAAATGTATACCTCATTATGGGAATTGCCAGGCAGCCACTGTGAGCTACAAGAGAATTTGGAAATGCTCTCATTCTGGGAACTCATGTGCTCAGCTGAAAGTCAAGAGGTTTTATAAAATGGAGGTCATCTGACAGATACTGCTGGCCAGCCTGCCCCTTTCCTATCTTCTTAGTTCTTGTCTACTTTAATAAAGGTTTTGATACTCACCCACTATTTAATTCAACCCTCATCTTCAGGGTACCCACATGATCCAATTTAGAGTTATAGAACTTCAACAGAGATCATTCTGGGATTTTGAAAACATATCATTCATAATGAGAGTTGGGATATGGCCTATGTTTGAACCAAGGGAAACATTTTATGATAAAAGCTGATTTTTTAAGAAAAAAACAAAGAGGTGCTTCCATGATGTCCACTATCTTTCTTATTTAATAAACACAAACTGACTTTGAAGTTTTAATAAATTAAACCAGCTTCCCTGTAGGTACAGAAAATACAATCTTTAAAAAGTATCTATGTGCTTCAATGACGTGTATATGAGAAGGAGTGCCCTGTAGATACCTGCAGAGACCAGAAGGTGGGGATCTCTTGGAGCTGGAATTACAGGCAGTTATGAACCCCTGATGTGGGCACTGGGAACCCAATTTGAGTATTCTGCAAGAGCAATAAAGTACTCTGAGCCCCCAAGATATCTCTTCAACTCCAGGAAATGCATTAATTATACTTAAGTAATTCTAAACCAAGGGATTAAAAGTACATATAAAAAGATAAGAAGCCATACAGAGCAGCCTGCCATAGGGGACAGTGCTCAGTCAGAGGAAGGAGACATTTGTCCATCAAACAATATTTTAAAAAGTTGGTTCCCATGTAGTATTGACGAGTTTGGACAATGTGAAAAAAAATGGATTTCCCATGACCTTAAGATTTAATTGGTACTTCCTGACCTTTAAACTCCAACTACTTGGATTTCCTGTTATAAGTTACTTATAATTACTTAACTTGCCCCTTAGAGATTGGAGGAGGATTCTGAGAATCCTATGTTATATCATTTACATGTTAGACTTTTTTTCAGTGTTTAGTTTGAAATAGAAGAATACTAGAATTTACCTAAGAAAGCAAGGTATCCTCAGAAGGACATACAAGGAATATATGGGATAGTCAAAAGTTGAGGGAAAAATACAGAGTTGGGGAAAGCTTCCCCATGTTGAATAGTGTTCCATCCATGCTGGCCCCACTCAGAGAATTCAGAACATCATTGAAGACTGCTGAAGAGCACTTACATGGCTTTTAATGCTGTACAATGTCAACAACAAGCCTTACACAGAGACAAAATATTCACATATTTAGAAAAAAAAGTTGGAAAAATGTTCCTCTAAAATCTATTTTTAAACTTTTAAAAAATCTATACAGTACGAAGTCTGTTATTGTCACTCATTGTTGCCTCGAAGGCAGATCACTATTTTTAATAAAATTTGGGGTTCCCTCAGCACTGTGAGCTAAGTTACCAGTTCACACTCTCATTCAAACAGCAAACCGATTGACAGAAGCTCTTAAACAAGGCTGTGAGTTGGCGGCTTGCATGTTAGATTCAATAATGTTTTGTTTGTTATTTTATTTGAAATACTTAGAAATACATGTGCACAAGCATCCTCAATATTTTCCGGAAGTTACAAGCACCAGATGTTCCCACCTGAGCATAAAGCACCTGGAGGTTTACTTGCTACACACTGCCACCTGGTGATAGGTGCCAGCAATTTCAGATACGGAGTCCCTATGCTCCAGAGAGACTCCCAAGGCCTTTTACCTAGAGTTGTCAACCCAAGGTAAAAAGAAAAAAGAGAATAAAGAGCTGACTAATATTAAGAGAACCTTTTAAAACTGAAAGTCAACTCATTTGATAATAATTATGTCTGGTCTCCCTAACATGTCATTAATATAATACCAATAAGAGTGTTTTGCTTTATGAATGTATTGATTCTTAGCGTAAAAATGCTGTTTTCCATTTTCTTTTTCTTTTTAAATTTTTCATACAATATGAATAGTATGGCTTCCTTTCTTGAGATCTGCTCCATACCACACTCATATCACACCCTTTCTTTACTCTCTCATTATAATACAAATATGCAATTTATTAAAAAAGATAAAATAAAATAAGATAGAATGAAAACAAGCAAACCAGAATAAGGAGAAAAAAAAACTGAAAAAGAAAAGGAACCAAAGAAAAAATGCAGGAGATACATATAGACACTGAAAGACATACATTTGTGTACACAGAAAACCCATAAAACAAAAAAGGAAACCATCATATAACACAGAAGCAAACCATCATGAGGTAAACAAACAAGTGAACAAACAAAACAAAAACAAAAACAAACTAACTAACAAGCAACAATAAAAACCACCCAGACAAAGCATTTTTAGAAAAAAAAAATCTCCAAAAATCCCACCGAGTTTGTTTTGTATTGGCATCCATTGCTGGGCAGGGGCTGGCCCTCAGTGTGGGTCATCCACCCAGTGATACTCTGGTGACAGTACTTCCAGGAAATGTGAGCCTATTTCCGTGTTGACCAAAGGTCAGAGAGCTGGAACTCGCCTCTAGTTTCTTCAAGGTTATTGTGAGTCTACCTTAAACAAAGATAGCACCTAGAAGTGGAGAGCTCTGCTCTCTCAAGGTTATTGTCAACCCTTCTACTCCAGGAATAGAGAAAGGCCTACCTCAAACAAGAGTCCAAGGAACCAATTAAGTTCCAGCTCCCTTTATGGAGATAAATTGGGATTCCACCCAGGGAGTGGTTTGTCTGCAGAATGTTTTGGTCTAGTGTGTGAGCGTGACTTGTTTTGTTCTAGCAACAGAATGTTTAACTACCAATGAACCAGCAACCTTCAGTTGGTGAGTTCATTTCCTTGTATTAGGTTAATGCAATCTTTTGTCTTACTCCTACCTTTTGGGATCAGCGATATTTTAAGCAGTTGGAAATTAAATGGGGTGACTTCGCAGTACTCACTGGAATTCCCTTCCGATACTGTCCTATATGTTTCTCTGTTTTATTAATTTCGTTTGTGCCTTTACATTCTTTACTATACTTCCAAATCCCCATGCCTCTACCCTGGTGCGAGGTATTTTTGTCTAGGCGTTACCCAACACGTTACTTTCTTTGTGAAAAGTTATCAACTGGAGACAGCTGCTGAGTTAGGGATGGGGGATTGTGTTCACTCCCCCTCTCAGTGCTGAGACATCATAGGACTTACAGCTGTGCAGGCCCTTTGCATGCTGCCACCTTCTGCCACCTTCTGAGTTCATGTGTGACATCATTCCTATAGTGTCTAGAAGACCTTGTTTCCTTGAACTCACTCATCTTCTCTGACTCTTATAATCTCTCTTTCTCCTCTTCCGCAGAGTTCCTTGAGTTCTGGGAGGAGAGATTTCATGGAGACATCTTGTTTCAAACTGAGTATTTAAAGGTCTCTCACTCATTGCATATTTCCCATTGTCCCCTTGTGAGTTTCTTTGTTTGTTCCCATCAACTGCAGTGGGGAAGCTTCTATGCCTATGGATGAGAAAAACACTGGTCTGTAAATTTAGCAGAATGTCATTAGGACTCATTTTGCTGCCACACTGCTTTAGAAGAATGGTAGAGAAAAAAATTTAATTTCCCTTATTTTATTTTAAAATGCCGCAAGATCCCCGTTGCAGTAGGTAGCAGAAATGCTGTAGGTCCCAAATGGTGGTAGCGGGCCATGTGG
>LOEQ01004835.1:225780-237189 GCA_001685075.1 Bramus lutescens | reverse complement strand
AGAGAGAGAGAGAGAGAAGAGGAGAAAGAGACAGAGAAAGGGGGAAGAGGAGAAGTGGTGAGAGAGGCAGAAGCGAAGCTGCCTCTCCAAGAGGAAGACCAAAAAGATAGCGAGCTCATGCAGGAAGCTGAATATCAGCCTGCCTTAGCGGATGGGGGAGGGAGTGTGTGTGGCTTGTCTCTTAAAGAGACAGAAAACCATTACAGGAATCACAGCACTACCTCCCCCTCCCAAACTTCCTTTTGTGACTCTTTCCCTCCTCAACTCTAACAGAGACTTTGGAATTCAAACTTGGGAATCAGCTTAAGGGTGATGTGTGCCTCTCTCCAGCTTTTTTCTCCATAGCTCATCAGATAAATAGCTATTTGTCTGTGAACTAGAAAAGCAGGGCACAGAAAAGAATTGATAGCTCCATTTCCAGAGGCTCCTTTCAAATCTCAGCAAACTGTGCTTAGGTGATGGTCACATCTGACAAACATACGCACTTAAAGCAGTCTCCATCTCGGCCAAAGTTCTAAATAAAAAATTTCTTATTTTGCTTGTAGAGAGCCTTGTAATAAATACAGTTTGCTACAAATTTAATACTCATTACAAACTCTTATAGATTTGACTAAGAAGTAATAAGGAAGCCTATGATGCTGATAAAACCCCAAACCAGACGATGCTCTGCTGGGGAAAGAGTAACATGATGAATAAAATTGAGCATCCGGGTCTTGCTTATCCCACGCTGTGTCATTTGCTGGAATAGAACCTATCCGTGAGCATGACTGTAAGTAGTGGTTTGCTCTTATTTCCTCCAGTGAACCACTGATCTGAAGGGCAGTCTGGCATCTGTGAATCAATGATAACCAATTTCCTGACAATAAATATGAAAACTTATATGAAGTAAAATAAATAAATAAATAGATAAATAAATAAATAAATAAATAAAATTGAGGGGACAGAAATCAACACAAGTAACTCTGAAGTAAAGACCTTCATTTTTCAAAGGCGCAGATTAAAATCACCAAGCAAATATGATATGCTCAGGAACCGAGAAATGTCATCCCAAAGTGTGGAAAACATCACAAAGAGTAGCCTTTGTTCAGTTGGCTTATAAACATTAGTTATCCACTGAAAACAGACTGATATGCTTACTGTTTTGCTTAAAGGTGGTACTTAGTGAGGGTTCCCTGAGGTGCATCTTATTCTTGTATTGATGATTATGTCTTTAGACAAATGAAAAAGCAAAAATCAAAGAATTTGTGTTAAGTTCATGCATCTTTCTGTAAATTTGGCATTTGTCTTCCTGATTTTAATGATGTAGCTGTAGTAGTTCTCCCTGATCCTAAAGCTCTGAAAGGTCCTCTCTTCAGAGCACGTCAGTTAATCACCACTCAGCTATTGCTGCCGTCTCCTGACGGCCAGTGGCTCCCAAGAGATTGGAAGTTTATTAATAAGCAGAGAATGCTGACTTTGTTTGTATGTATGAAAAACAACTATTTCAATAAATGCCATTCTTTGAATTGAGGAAATAGACGGTAGGTTCAAAACTGTCCATTGAGGTACAGATGCTGGGTTCAAAAATGTCCAGAAGAGCTACAGTACCTGTTGAGACTGAGGAAAAGAATGCTGTATTTCCTTCATAGAGAGGTTAGGTGTGCACTTTATCCCCGAGAGAAACCAGCAAGAACTGACTGTGCCTGGAGCACAAACTGAGCTCAGAACTCCACAAGCTCAGAACTCCACAAGCACAAAACTCTACAAGTGCAGAACTCCACGGGGTCTCTAGAAAGAAACGGTCCACTTGCTCAACGAAGAACCAAAGTTCCTTGATTAGTCCTACGCCTCCATTTTGTATCTTGTGTAAGCTATTTCCTGTAAAACATTTTAGTCCTGAGAAATAGCTAAGGGCAAAAGTAACAGGGTAGCCACCTGGAAAGTACAGATAACAGCAGAATGTTCCCACCCGAAGGTCAGCCAATAAAAGAACCTGACAAGCAACAGGCATGATTTGAAAATGAAATTTCTGAAAAGTCCCTAGATATGAGCCAATCAAGATTAAACCAGTCACCCCACACCCTGATACTGTAACTTTCCTGGGTTTTGCCTTTGAACAATGCCCTTTAGAAGCGCAGGGTACCTCCTCTTGCCACTTCTGTGCCAGTTGCTTTGATAAGGTCCCTGCTGGGTTGTATTGTGCACAGAATAAACCTTGTTTTTGCACTTCGGTGAGTCAGTACCCCTGGTAGTCTTTTGGAGTCCTTATGGACTGGGCATAACATTTGGGGGCTCATCCCGGATTCCCAGAGACCCCTACTGGGATTCCCAACCTTGAAGGTTTATTCTTATCAACTGCAATAAATCTGTGTTCTAAGAAAGTCTTATCTGTCTTCCTTCTGTTTTTATTGGCACTGATCTCAGATTCTGAATCTGAATCTGAACAGGGGTGCTTGCCCTGGCAGATGCACTGAGGACAGACCTGGAGGAACTGGGAGCCATTCATCATTTGGATGGTCAGTCACTCATCTGAGACCAGCCCATCAGGGACCCATCTGTAGCTCTGAATCTGAAGTCTCCGAGGATCAGGTAGCCTTGCTGAGTGACTCCTGTCCCATCCATACAGATTTTGATCTTGTTGAGGCAGAATCTCCAGACTTTCAACAAACCAGACCATCTGGTATCTGCTGCAGGAGTCTGTTTTGGGCCCTTTGTCTAACTGTTATATTTGTTTGTCTTGTGTGTTCTGGTTTTGTATTTTTGTTGATGACCAACATGACTAGCCAGACCATGGAGACTACTCCTTCTTTCTCCTTGGACCTCACCCTAGCCCACTGGAAGGATGTGAAGGACACCGCTCACAACAGTGTTGGTGTAAAGAATGGTAAATGGGCGATTTTCTGTTCTTCTGAATGGCCCTCTTTCAACATGGGCTGGCCCAGAGAGGAATATTTTCATCTGAATTTAATTTCTAAGGTTGAGGACAATGTTTTCTGACCTTGTACAGGACACCCAGACAAGATTTTTTTACATCATGACCTGGTGTGGTCTCATGGATGAGCACAAGGAAGTAAATAGTAAAAGGGGTGCTCATTCAGGCAGTGGAACATGGAAGTGCCCAGTGGCCTACCTGTCCAAAAAGTTAGATCTTGTGGCAGCAGGCTGGCCTCCCTGTCTCTGCATTCTAGTGACTGTAGCCCTGCTGGTAAAAGATGCAGACAAGCTAACTCTGAGACAGAATCTGACTATTGCCACCCCCCATGTATTAGAGGGGATTCTAAAGCAGCTGTAAGACTGGTGACTGAGAAATGCCCGCATAACCCACTATCAGGCTTTACTCTTTAATCCAGTCTGGATTACTTTCCATGTCCCAACAACAACTCTCAACCCAGCCACATTGCTACCTGATGTTGACCTCGAGGCTCCATTGCATGACTGTTCTGGGATACTGGCAAAAGCGCATTGCATCAGATCAGACCTGGAGGATACCCTACTGCCAGACTCGGGGGACACCTGGTTCAGAGATGGAAGCTGTCACATGTTAAATGGGCAAAAGTGCATGTGGGCAGCAGTCACAATGACTACAGAAGTTGTATGGGCAGAACTCCTACCAATGGGAACATCTACACAAAGGGCAGAGTTGATAGCTCTCACTAGAGCCCTAAGGTTGGGAAAAGGAAAATGGCTAAACATCTACAGAGACAACAGGTATGACTTTGCCACCACTCATATTCATGGGGAAATCTATAAGGAGAGAGGCCTCCTAACAACTGAGGGAAGGACAGTCAAGAGTAAACAGTAGATCCTGGATCTTCTACATGTCCCCTGGGAACCCTCAAGGTGGCTTATCATTCACTGCCCTCAACATCAAAGAGGCTCAGTACCCATGCAGAAGGGAAATAGCATGGCTGATAGGACTGCCAAAGAGATAGCAATGGCCCCCAGAGTTACACCAGTATTAATAGATCTGGGATCAAGACACTTACCTCAGATTCACAACTACACATCTGAGGATCTGGCATGGATCCATACCTTGCCTATGGCTCAGCCCCTAGAAGACTGGTGGAAAACAGCTGGTGGGTGGGTCATCTGCCAAGGAAGCTGGGACATGACATACTCAAAAAGATTCACCAGTCTTCGTATTTGGGGACTCACAGAATGCAGGACCTTCTGTGTCAGGTCAAAGTTAAAACTCAGAATGGCAGTCAGCTATTGAACAAATTGTGCCCCAGTGTCATGCCTACCAACTTACCAATGCCATACCATCTCCCTCCAATCCTGGTACTAGACAGAGGGGGACTCGACCAGGTATGTATTGGGAAGTGGATTTTACTGAAATCAAACCTGGAAAAAATTAGATATGAGTACTTGTTAATATTCATGGACACCTTCTCCAGATGGACTGACATGTATCCAACAAAACACAAGATGACCAGTATGGTGGCAAAGAAATTAATTAAAGAAATCCTGCCCAGGTACAGCTTTTGGGCCATGATTGGGGCTGACAATGGCCCAGCCTTTATATCACAGGTAAGACAGTGAATGGCCACTGCACTTAGGACCGACTGGAAACTCCTTTGTGGTAATAGACCTCAAAGCTCAGGACAGGTAGAAAGGATGAATAGAACCCTAAAAGAGACCTTAACCAAATTAGCTCTGGATACTAGAATGGACTGGGTGACTCTCCTACTCTATGTCCTATTTAGGGTGAGAAGCTGTTCATATCAGATAGATCTCACTCCCTTCAAGATAATGTATGGGACACCCCTTTCCATGATACCAAGCCTACAGACTGAGCTGGTCTCCATCCTGGATGACCAGGATATACTGAACTCCCTCTGTAGGCTGCAGTTAACCCATCAGAGGGTCTAACCCCATTTGAGGGCCATATATGAAGAAGATGCTCCCCCTAAACCCCACAGGTTCCAGCCAGACAGCTGGGTCCTCATTCACAAACATCAGCACAAGACCTTGGAGCTGGTATGGAAGGGTCCAATCATTGTTCTGATGACCACGCCAATGTCCCTTAAAGTGGACAGCATCACTATCTGGGTGCACTACTCCCACACCTTTCCAGCTGATCCACTGACCATCTCAGAGGACTACAAAGGAGACACGTGGATGTGGGAGGCTTCCAAATTGCTAAAACTGCATCTTTGCTTTGGCAATTGAGTAGATTTTGTTTCTACTACTTTGCTGCCAACATCCCCTCTTCTTCCTCTGTGCGCAACCCCCATTTTCCATGGAGCCAAACAAGGATGATTGTTAACTAGGACAGAACCATAGCTAATAGTACCTCTTCTGCTCAGAACCCTAAGGACACTTGGTTTTCTGACCTCTATGTAGACCTTTGTGACCTGGCAGGAGAAAGGTCTGACCCCCTCAGACCAGGAACCATTTCCTGAATATGGAAGCAAAACCCCTGTATGGTGGGGATCAACTTGATCCTTGGGATTCTATGTCTGTTCTGGCCACTGTTACTTCAAGGAGCAACAACATACTTATGTTGAGGTGCAGGGATGCCTACCAAATAGGCATTTGAGTCCACCAGGTGGATTAGCTGGTCACCCCTGTAACTGGGGACTTAATTGCTGTCCAATGGGCAGGGTATATGGAGACAACAGGGATAGGAACTTGCTCTGTAGGTGGTAAGCGAGTTGACTGTGGATGTAGCTACAATAAGAAGAGATACCCCAACCACCCCTGGGCGACTGTTGGTAGTCTCTGCAACCAGCTTATCATCAAACTCACTGAGTTCAGCAAAAAGGCTGACTGGACCACTGGTAAGACCTGGGGCCTATGGCTCTACCACACTGGCTATCCCAGCACTGACATTCATCATTGCAAAGCCCAGTCATCCACCATTAAGGTTTCAATAAGACCCAACTGGGTCATTGATCTTCCTCAGGCCCTCAGCCTGTCAGCCAAGTTCCATCCGGGATGATGACTCCAAACCAAGTCAGGCAAATGCCAGCTCTAGCCTTATGATCACATCAAACATCAACCCATTGATGGGACAGAAGCACCCTTTAATAGATCTGTTGGGTAGATCATACCTGTTACTGAATGCTTTCCAACTCAATTTGACCAAAGCTTGCTGGCTCTGTTATGATATAGCTCCTCCTTACTATGAGGGCCTATCAGTTAGTGCCACTGTTTCCACAATGGCTGATATCAATCACTGCTGGTAGAAACAGAACAAACAAGGCCTTACCCTAGAACAAGTGAATGGGCAGGGACTATGCACAGGGCAGGTTCCCCCAGACAGAGATTTCATCTGTAATTCTTTACTGTTTACCCACAATTTCACACAGGATCAGTACTTGCTCCCACACAATGACACTTGGTACACCTGTTCGACAGGTCTTACCCCTGTGTGCAGACTGAGGTCCTAAAACAGACCAGGGGATATTGTGTACTAGTCAGGCTTGTTCCGAGAATAGCCTATCACACTGATCAGGACTTTGTAGACTTCATACAGTAAAGACAAAGTCAGCCATCATGGCTATGGAGACATAGAGAGAACCTACGACAGCTCTCACCCTTAGCCTACTTGTAGGTGCTAGCCTGAGGAGATTGGGTACAGGAATTTCAGAACTAGTAACCCAGAATCAATATTATTCCAGCCTACATGTTGCCATAGATGTAGATATAAAATGCATAGAAACATCCATCTCCCACCCAAAGGAGTCTTTATCCTCCCTGGCAGAGGCAGTCTTGCAGAACAGGAGGGGATTAGATCTTCTCTTCTTACAACAGGGCTCTGTACAGCATTAGGGGAAGAATGTTGTTTCTTCACTGATCATTTGAAAATAATCAAAGACAACATATCTAGAGTTAGAGAGGAAATGGTAAAGTGGAAAAGAGAATGTGAGGCCAACCAGGGTTGGTTTGAAACCTGGTTTAATAGCTCCCCCTTGATTGACCACTCTCATCTCTACTCTATTGGTAGAGTAATTCTGGTAATTGGTAGCGTAATCCCCTGGCAATTCTGCTTTGGTTACTGACTTTTGGGCCTTGCATTCTTAACTGACTAGTAAAATTCATCATGAAAGACAGGTTGGGTATAATACAACTTATGGTTCAGAGATCAAAAATCTACAGACCCCTCCAGACTGAAGATATTTATGAGTTAGGAACAGATGATTGGGTTCACTATGGTTACTAGGACAGGGGGCATGAAGAACAAAAATTCTTCCATTTTGTCTTCCACCTCCATTTTGTGTCTTGTGTAAGCTATTTCCCATAAAACATTTCAGTCCTCAGAAATGGCTGGAGGCAAAAGTAACAGGTTAGCTATCTTAAAAGTACAGATAACAGCAGAATGTCCCCACCCAAAGGTCAGTCAATAGCAAAACTTGACAAGCAACAGGCAAGGTTCAAAAATAAAATTTCTGAAAAGTCCCTAGATACGAGCCAATCAAGATTCAACCTGTCATCCCGCATCCTGCTAATGTAACTTTTCTTGTTTTTGCCTTTAAATAATTCCCTCTAGAAGGGTGATGGTTCCTCCTCTTGTGGGTGCTTTGCCAGTTGCTTTTTGACAAGGTGACAAGGTCCCTGGTGGGTTGTATTGTTCACACAATAAATCTTGTTTTTGCATTTTGGTGAGTCAGTCCCTCCCTCCAGTGCCTTTTGGGGTCCTTATGAACTGGGAATAACACTCAATTCTCTTTATAAGTTCCTCCATCTTTGAGAATGAGCCTTTAAGTCCTCCAAGTCTCTGCGATCACTGGAATTCTTGCTCTTTAATATGCACTTCTTTTTTTTTCCTTTCTTGTTTTCCCACCCTTTTTATTCATAAAAAAATCTAGTTACTTTACATATGCAAAATCCGGGGACTGTAGTCAAACACAATGTTCCCAACTTGGGAATTCAACCTTTATTTACCAAGAGGTCCAGGAAAGAGCAGAAAATATGAATCACGCAGAACACCTTGTCTTCTCCTTTTAGAAACATGTTTTGCAGCCTTGGATGTGATGAGGGCATAATGTGAGCACGACCTTAATCATTAAGGACAGAAGGCTAAGTTTGCAGAAATAAAGAGCCATTTCTGAGACCCAAACCTTCTACTTTGGGATTACCCATAAAACCTGCAAAAAAAAAAAAAAACCACAAAGGAGACAAATTACACACTGCACTAATTTTGGAAAATGGCCAGGACAGCTGGTTAAGTATATTCTCTTAGGAAGTTGTCAATATGACAAAAGAACAATATTATTGCTAAGGAATATGTAAGGAAATGATATTGTGGCCTCCCTGTCCCATTTTTCAGAGTATAGCAGTCAAACCACTACATGTGCTCACACAGGGGATGTATAAGTGACTTATAAAATATTGCAAGTGTGATGGTTATTACAAATAAAACTGTCATTTTTCTTGAGAAGCTTAACTGTTAACTTTTCCCTCAAATGATTTTGTTTTGCATCCCAAAGAATCAGATTACATCCAGAAAAAAATATGCCACTTAAAGGAGAAAAAATAAAAGGAAGCAAGAAAAGGATCCACAAAAACACAGGCTTTGAGTGCATAATGAATGCTTTGCTACCCATTGATAGACAACCCTTAACACAAAGCATTGTGTGAAATGTTCTAGAGAAGGGAACTCAAGACTATTAAATGAGTTATTGGAAAAAAATGTTAAATCTGCCAGAAATGATTCAGACCATTATTTCAACTTATAAATTATTTATTATTCTTAGATATGTCATAAAGTCCAAAACAAATAAAGGGAAATCGCTGACAAGACAGAAACATCATTGTAAATCTAGAGAGAGCTTACTGAAGCCTCACAGAAAACATTCCAAGAATCTTTGCACCCTACCCGTTTCATTTTCACCACTTATGCATTTTACTTCTGTGTATTTTAATGTCAGCATTTTTCTTTCCCAACCAGCACACCCTTTTCTATTTTCCTTCACACGACAAAGCCCAGAGATGATAACCCATAAACTATGTGTGTGCAAATGTGCATGTGAGAGTTTATCATGAAAACTTAAGCAAATGTGCATGAAAAGTTCAATAATAAAGACATCCTTAATGTCAGCACCCAGCTCAAATGAGTCTCTGCTACAGTTCACTATTTCCCATGGCTGCCTCTGCCTGATCTAGCACCTTACTTAAAAAAAAATAAACTGCAGTGCTCCTAGTTCTCCATTATTAGAAAATAAGAGGCCAATGAAAAACCACAGTAGTTTTGTTTTAATAGTAGGAAGATGCCAATTATTGGACTATAAAATATTTTTCTCCTTGTTAACTTTTAAAAGTCTTTTAAGAATGAGCGTGGCTTTTGCTAAAAGGAAAAGAAATCTCAACCTGCTCACAGGAAGACACATTTTTATCTACTTCATTCTTTGTTCAGGTACTTAAATCACACTTTGCTGTTTATGGCCTCCCTAGTAAATGGAAAGAAAGAAACTCCAAACCTCTTTAGGACAAACGTTCTGAATTGTGTACTTGGAGTCATCCACAAGAGTTAATTGATTGCTTTGCTGGTCATAAATATCGCATAGATAGTCTTGGTTTGTGAGGAGTATATGTTTGGAGAGGGGAGAGGAAATAGTTCACTTTCTACCACTGAGTGCTTAGAAAATTCAAGAACACCAAATCTCACACAGCTCTGTCTTCTCTGTCAATGACTTATGGAGATACAATAGCTTTATTCTCTTTACTTAAAAATTATGTTATCTTAGTATCTATCATTTCATTCACATTTATAAGCAATATGGAGATAAGAAGCTAATCTGCCTCCTGCCAACTCCCAAAATTTTAAAACATTGCATCTTTAAAGGCATATTTTTCCAGAATATACTTGATTGCTCTGTTAAGATACAGCTGAGATAAATTTCAATCTAGGTATTTCTATTTCCTGGAGGTAGGAAATGTGATTAGGCATTATAATAGGCTTGTTGGAAGGACAGAGTCAGTCTGAGGAATGCAAGTATACCTGTGGATTGTTGGAGGAGGCCGCTTGTTGGTTCTCGGCCGCTTAGCCCCAAAATAATCACACAAAATTGTATTAATTAAATCACTGCTTGGGGCATTAGCTCTAGCTTCTTATTGGCTAACCCTTACATATTAATTTAACCAATTTCTATTAATCTGTGCATCATCATGTGGCTGTGGCTTACCAGCTAAAGTTCCATTTGGCTCTGGCAGGGCTACATGGTTTCTGTCTGACTCCTTCTCCTTTCTCCTTGTATTCAGTTTAATTTTTCCCACCTAACTCCGTTCCCCTATAGCTCTGCTATAGACCCAAAGAATTTCTTTTGTTGTTGTTGTTTTTTTCTTTTACACATTTTTATTTATTTTTTCCATGATATTTATTGGGCTCTACATTTTTCTCTGGTCCCCTCCCTGCCTCTCCCCTCCCCCTTCAACCCTCCTCCAAGGTCCCCATGCTCCCAATTTACTCAGGAGATCTTGTCTTTTTATACTTTCTACTTCCCATGTAGATTATATCTATGTATATCTCTCTTAGTGTCCATATTTTTGTCTAAGTACTCTGGGATTGTGGTTTGTAGGCTTTCTTTGCTTTATGTTTAAAAACCACCTATGAGTGAGTGTACATGTGATAGTTTTCTTTCTGTGTCTGGGTTACCTCACTCAAAATAATGTTTTCTAGTTCTATCCATTTACCTGCACAATGCAAGCTGTCATTATTTTTTTTCTGCTGTGTAATACTCCATTGTGTAAATGTACTACATTTTTTATAACAGTATCATTTATTTTTATATGGATGAATATTGATACATATATTCACACACATAGAAGAAATGTAACAAGACTTAATGATAAAAGAGCCAATATAAGTACAAGAAAAGGAATATAAATGGTTATATTGGCATATCTGTGTCATTTTTGGCAGCTTTACTTTTCCTAAATATATAACGAATTCTAAAGAAATATATTCAGTAAGAATTTTCTGCCTTGGGAGAACATTTCTTCTATTCATATCATCCTTTATTTCTTCTCCATCTTCATGCAGGGAGAATGACTCCTACTTTTTTTAATGTGAATTTGGCAGCATGTATTTTCAGATTTTCAAGCACTTGCTTAGGCTGTTATACACATGATTCTACAGTCATAGTGTTTAAAACTTAATCAGAGTGCAGGGAACAAACATAAGTAAATGTGAGGTTTTAGCCTTGACAGAGAAAATGGAAAATAAAACAATATTATCTCAAACAGGAGAAGATAAATATTTTTGAATAAAATCTACCCAAACAGTAGAGGCCTAAATAACCATGGTATATTGTGCTTTTCTATTTTTTTTATTAAAAATTTCCACCTCTTCCCCTCCTCCCATTTCCCTCCCCCTCTACCCCTCACCCTCCCTCTCCAGTCCTAAGAGCTGTCAGGGTTCCCTGCCCTGTGGGAAGTCAAAGGTCCTCTCCCCTCCATCCAGGTCTAGGAAGGTGAGCATCCAAA
>LOEQ01004835.1:211376-222776 GCA_001685075.1 Bramus lutescens | reverse complement strand
GTCTGTTCTTATGCCAGTACCAGGCTGTTTTCAGTACTGTAGCTCTGTAGTAGAGTTTGCAGTCAGGGATTGTGATGCCTTCAGAAAAGAGTTTCCTTCATTAATCAATGGTAGTCACAGCCTACAGAGCGGGAATCCTACTTCACCTCCCTTTTCTGTTTAAATAAAAAGGAAGGTTTTAACTTTAACATAGTAAAATTACATATAATGAAACAGGTATCAAGTAAGAATTATAATTACAATGTTAATATGTACTATATCACTTATCATAACTAAGGAAAACTATAACTATAAATTCTTCAACTCCATCAAAGACTCCAGAAGGATATAACATTACCTAAGAAAACAGGAAGTACATTGTAAGCAACTTCCAAAACTCTAGAATTGACAGAGATGTCTTGCTGCCTGGACAGTCACCTAAAGTTCTTCTCTACCCTTGGGGCATCCATCTTCAGCCTACAGGCCTATAATATCCAGGAGACTTTTCCATGAGGCAGGAAATTTCAAAGATATTTCTGCATATATTGGCAGTTTGTCAGTCACTTTCTCCTGTGTCCTGCAGAATGTCTAGCAGACTCTTTCATGAAGCAGGAGCCTCAAAGGATTGTCTCACCTTCAGGCAAGTTCAGCATCATTTCTCTGTGGGTCCTGCATGTCCAGTTCATCAAGCAGTCCAGGAAAGAGCAGTTTCTTGCCCTAATGGATAACCAACTCCTTAAGGAGCCTCTTCAATGCCCATTTTCCTCTTGAAGTAAATGGTGCTGCCAGAAACAGATGTGTCTTATTGTCTTGATAAATCCTATGTTCTTAAACATTTTAAATGCCATATTCTGTAGTCTTTGAAATGTTTGAAGAATGTCTATCCATTTGAAATACATCTCTGTTCATCTAGAAAATCTAGGTAACATAACTACAAGCTAGACTATTATAGAGGACTATCTATTAACCTATATTACTTAATTATACATTACATTTTAAAATGAGCTTCACAAGCATAATACCTTAATCTAAGNATATATATATATATAACATATCCCCCTTTAAATGTGAATAAACATTTAAAAACAATATTTACAAATATGGGTGTAATTCTCTCCATAATGCTTCCTGTTTATTGTTGGGCAAAGTACTTTCTTTTGGGGGTATTCACAGCAACCTTTTTGGTGGGTCAGGTCTTGGTCCATTAAACCACATCAGTCTGGAAGCATTCCACAGGTTCTCATCCTCTGTGGGAACAAAAGAAGAACCTCATTTCCAAAGCAACATATCCTCCCCAGAATTATGAGTTTCTGTGACTGTAGGAATGTTAATATAGTTATTCCATTGCTGCAGTAGGTCACTACACCAAAAATTGACTGCAATATTAGCCACATATGGATTCAGCTCTCCTCTGTTCTTCTGGCCCTATGCAATCAACCCATCTCATGCTTTGTTTCATTTGAGATAGGGTTCAAATTCCTAGTAATTGAACATCTTCCTCTTGAGGAGGCCAATTTGGATGCCAAGATTCTGGAGTAATGATACTCACATATGCACCTGTGTCAATCAAACCCACAATTACAATGACTACTAGTTACCTTCTCATGCTTTTGTTCTAAATGGGAAGTATAAAACTTCTTGTTTTTGAATCCCAGACACAGCCCTTATCTGTACAATCTTGAGACAACTTCCTCTGCTGACTCAGTTTACTCTAGGTCTCTTATAGCACTGTGTTTTCTACTCATTTGTTCTTGTCATTCATATTTGTCATGTTATAATTATCTGGTAATATTTCATGCCTATAATCATCTATGTAGTTTTGGAAAAATTATATAATCTCTTAAATCCTCAGTAACTTTTAAATGTGAATGACAATATAGGTAGATATACAGATGGTTTAAGATTGAGATAACAACCAGGAAATACTTAGCATCATGCTCATTTCCTAATAATAACTTTCCTTAGTAATTAAAAAATGTAGATATTGCTGTTTCTCATTGTTAAGTGTGGCTTTTAATTACAACAATGTACAAGACAGAAAAAAATAAAATTTTACAGTTCTGAGTAGAATTCTTTGTGGATTCAAAGATGTAAATGTTCTTCCTGTGAAGCCAGAAATGAGAAATAGTTCATGAACCTTGGGAACATCAGGAATCTGTGGCAAAAACAGATTTAGGAAAGATATGGACAGAGTGGAGTTCCCAAGGGTTTCTGATAGACATCATGCAGTGGACATGAAAGGGAGAGACACTCAAGACCTCATTACAACACATTTCTCTATGAGACAAGAGAATCCAAGTGGAATCTGCGCTACTTAAAATAGCACCTGATCTAGAGTAGCAGAATAAGATGATAAAGAACACAGGAAATTAGAAGGGGAGTTCCTCTGGAACTGAGAGACACTCTGAAGGTCTGCCCTAGGTCATAGGTGTTCATCACAGCAGGATGCTCATGGTGCCTTTTCTTCCAGACAGGAAGTCTGTTTTCAAAAGTGCAATCAGTGAGCAGTGAGTCCTCTCACACCACAGGAATACAGTTTGCCACCAGGAAAACAGATGTTGCCAAGAATATATGCCTCCTTGGGAGATTACCTATACAAGACAGATCACTTATACAAGGAAATAGACAAAGTAAATGGTCACTAAATCAAGATTTAAATTCATCTCGCTATAGCTTCAAAATTCTGAAATAACAAATTTACAAAAAGAAAGTATAGTGTCATTGACTGAACATGTGTATTGAATGTGTTCTCTAAAAGTCTGATACTTTTGATACATATGGATGCAAAGTGCAATATTAATTCCCTCCCCCCCAAAAAACAAACACAATATTGTAAGACTTTAAAGACTGTACATACAACCTTGGATGTCATGAAAATTATTTTTTAAAGTATTGTGTGTAATCAAATAACAATGTTGATCTGAAATAAATTCCAATATGATACAGACACTAAATAAAACTTTTTAAGTGCATTATATAATTCATCTTTAATGTACCAAGAAAAAAAACATCAAAACAAAACCAAATAGCATAGAAATAGAGACTTAAAAAATTCTCACAAATTCTAACTAAACCTCCTGTAATTAAGAGTAATTTAAATAGTGTGTGTTTCCGGACTCTGATGGGTCCTGAATTTTGATTGACCTTCCCTCTCTCTCTTTTCCCAGGCTCTCTGGACATGACTTCATTTTACTTACCACATAATACTATATCCAGATATTTACTTTTCTGCCAAATTTACAAGCTTCAGAGACAAAAATTGTTGCAATTGGTATCAGTGTTTGTGGGTATACTCAGAGGCCAGGAAACTCCAGGCAACCTGGACTCTGTAAGGATTTGATACATGTAGATTAAGGAGATACCAGCAAAGGTGTCATCATAGTCTTCATGTTATTTATGGTTTTGCCAACTGTTTAAGTCAGAGTAAGAATCCAACTAGAATAAAATTTGTAAATTGACTTTTTTTCCACAAACACTGATGATATTTAAAAGCTAGACTTTGGAATTTAGTGCATATGTGTTGTCATCATTTTCCTTTGTTTTGTTGTTATTGTTAAGCTAATACTCCTTTATTTTTTCATTCAAGTATTTTCTGAAAAAATATTTTCTCAGATTTCTGCTTTTCTTACTGTTATTACCTAGTTGATTTCTGCAAAAAATCACTTTGTCACTTTAAAATTATGGGGCAAATAATACTTACTTTGTTTGTTTATGGATATAAAAAGAAAATAATGCACATTTTGTTAGAAATAATAACTACATTTCAATACAACATCTTTTCCTGTACTACTTTCAAACAACCATCATAATACACCTGCCTAAAAGACCAACATTCCTTTTGACCTTAGACATCCATAGACTGCTTCAAACATGAGCATATTCAGAGTTGAACATTTTGCCCCATTTAATTTCTCTTAATGACAGGAGGTTTAGTTAGAATTTGTGAGTTAAAGAAATATTGCTTGTGCTCCTTTGTAATTACAAAATAAACCAATAGTATCTACACCAGAAAAACAAAAACAAAGGTGAAGAAAATAAAAATAAAACAAACAAACTATGTGTGCCACAAAGAACAAATCATTTCTGGAGAGAAACTGAGTAAACAGAATCAAGGAGACACTATTTGAGCTGTCAAAGAAACTATCAGTTCAAGACAGAAGTTAAGGTCGATTAAGATTTGGGCAAAACCACAATGAGTAAAAGAGGCGCAGAACAGTCTAATATTTGGGGAGAGGCTCATTGTGAGACACAGGTCAATCTACAGCTCCACCAAAAACCTTAATCCAGTGTGTTTGAGAATTGAATGACTGGTCTTTGTGTCTTTTGAGACAGGGTTTCTCTGGGTAATCCTGGCTGTCCTGGATCTCATTCTGTACACAAGGCTATCCTCAAGCTCAGATCCTCCTGCCTCTGCCTCCAGAGTGCTGGGATTAAAGACGTGTGCCACCACCGTGTAGCTTCTAATGATCAATCGTAATCATTAGAGATGTGGTGTGTGTGTACCCAGGTAGAAACAGACAACAGATACACACACACACACACACACACATACACACACACACACGCACATGCACACAGAGAGAGAGAGAGAGAGAGAGAGAGAGAGAGAGATTTAAAACAAAGTCAAACCAATAAAATAGTGATCTCATCTCAGACAAGGGCAAGTTTCATATGCCTTGAAAAGGCCCATAAATTTTATCTTATAAAAACTGACAGTGGAGTTAAGCAAAGAGCATCAGGCTTAAATATTTTGCTCATTTGTTTTTGACAAATCACCGCATCACTGCTCACAGGGAAGCAAAAATAGAATTATAAAGTCAACTTGTAGAGTTGGCAATTTATTCGATTGAAGGTAGCACAGAGATTATGATGTAGACCTGAAACTACAACTCCTGGATGTGCATCTCAATTTATAATTATGGAACTTTGAGGAAAACAACTTATGAGCTTCAATTGTTGTCATCTGAATAATGCTTCCTAGATACCTGACATAGTGTGTTTGAAGGTACTCAACACCACTGTTACCTGCTACCTGGTAAAGAAATGAGGAGAATTACAGATAATTCATTTTCCTACCCAAATAGTGAAGTACACAGACGATATTGGATGATAAGGACAGTTTGAAAAATATAGAGAGGTTTTGCTCTTTCTCTCAAAGCTATCATCGCCTCTCGTTCCTGTCCTGGTGTATATCCATTTCTGGACCTAATGTGCATCCTGAATCAGGGATAGGAAATGAGGTCTTCTGTCCATTTCTTGGCTCTTCGAGTCCATTTTCAACCCCCTCCATGATTTTGTAAGTCAAGGTACTCCATCAGTGGGCTTTCTTTCTACTTGGTTTTTATTGGGCTCAGCCAACAGGAGCACCTAGGAATGATGGGGAAGTAAAGAGGTTTTGGAGTGTTTACTTTATATTTTGCAGTGTTATTGTAAGCTGTTGTCATCTATCAAACAAAGATCTGAGACATCTGCCTAACAGTCCTATATACTGTAACTTGAGTCTTATACTATATTGCACTTCTCTAACTTTAATAAATACTTTTGTTAGTCAACAATAACAATAGCAAAAAGTAGACTATAGATTAAGTTTTTAATGCTATTGAACTTTCTGTCACAGGAAGTATTACAGAGTACTGTATAGTAACAATAATAAAATACAGAGTACTAAATAATAATAATATTAATAGTAATAATAATACCCAGAGACAGGTATTGGGGTTCAACCTGAATATTAGAAAAGCAAAGCAATCAGAGACAGATATTGGGGTTCAACCTGAAGATCAGAAAAGCAACAAAGCTGCTAGAGAGCTCTTATTTCTATGAAATCTTCAGGCTGAAAGGAGAGCAAGTTCATGTCTCATCCCTCCTTATATTCCTCTCTAGTGCTGGGATTAAAGGCGTGCACCTCCACCACCCAGCCTCTATGGCTAACTAGTGTGTCTGCTGGGATTAAAAGTGTGTGTTACTACTACCTGGACTGTATGGCTGGCTAGTGTGACTGATTTGCATTCTGATCTTCAGGCAAGCTTTATTTATTAAAATACAAATGGAATATAACTATATTCCCCCCTTTAGCCTAAAATAAAAAGACTATAACTAATATAAGAAAGATTATATACAGTAAGTACAATAACTATATACAATATATACAGACAATAAATACAAGAACAATATCTAGCCCATTTGCATTTGACAAATATATACAAAATACTCCCTATCTATTCTATCTTCATGAGTCCAAAGTTTTGTATTTAATTTGCATTCTATCATAATTTGCTTTCTGCATCTGGTAAAGAAGGAAAACTATAACTATCTAATCTTTAATTCTCTCAGAGACCAAAGAAGGAAATAATATTAACTGAGTAAGCAAGAAGTGCAAGCAAGTGACTTCCAAAAATGTGAGAAATGACAGAAACAACTGGCTGCCTGGACAGTCACCAAATGTTCCTGTACAACAATGGGGCATCCATCTTCAGCCTACAGGCCTAGCATATTAGACAGACTTTTCTGGGAAGCAGGATATTATGAAGGGCTGTCTCCCCTTGTCCTGACAATGCTTTGCAGTCACTCTCTTTTGCATCCTGCTTCTCCAGTTAAGACAGCAAGGGCATTTTTTGGCCCCATGGTTTACTTTTGCCACAGAGAAACTAAACTCCATATGAACTTTCTTCGATGCCCATTATGTTCTCTAAAGTAGATTGGTACTACCATGAGCAGACATGTCTCATTGTCATAAAAGGAACAAATGCTATTAAAATATCTTAAATGCCACATTCTGTTTATCTCTGAAGTATTTGAAGGTGACTTGTCCATCTAAAATATATTTTTGACTGACCTTGAAAACATACCTAATATGATTTCAAGTTCTATTATAATAGGTGATTAACTTCTAACCTATATTTCCTTGTTCTTAACAGTTGGTAATAATATTTTTCAAGAACTAGAAATCTGCATTACATTATTAAATGAGTTATATAGTTATATACCTTGAACTTGAGTAGAAATGTATACATAGTATATTCTAATAAAATTAATCTCAAAATTGTATCAATATACAAAATCTGTATGTCATATACAAAATCAAATTCAATATAAAATATTTAAAACTAGTAGTAATTTTTTAAAAGTAGATTCAATAATCTACCCTTTTATCTTATCATATCTACATCTTTCCTTTTTCTTTTTAGAGCAGATTCAATAATTTACCCTATTATCCTATTTATATTCCCCCTTTTCTTTTAAAAACAAGAACTCTGAATCTATTCTCCATTGCTCAACTTTCCTCCTGGCTATACCCTGTAACAACTGGCAACCAACCCCCTTAAACAATAACAAATATCTATAACTCATTGAATGACCAAAAACCACCTACCCACCTCCTGAGAATGTGGGTGTAGTATTTTTAAATTACTTCCTGCTGTCTGGCAGGGAGGACAACAATGTCTTTAGGAGATTCTGAAAAGAGAAATTTGGGTTAATTGTCAAGCCCTGGGAGAGGAAGCTGTATCATTTGTTTTCCAGTCTCTGCATAATGGGAAAGTGCAGGGCTTGTTTCAAGTCCTGGATAGAGTAGTCTGTTTGGCTGGATAATCTCAGCTAGCTACCTTGAAATTGTTCTGAATAGTTTGTAATCCAAAGCTGATCTTTAGGTGGTGTTTTTCAACTTAATGGTGTGATCATAGTCCTAGAGAAATAGTTGTTGTGGGGCCCTAACCTCCTTTCAGAGACTTCAAAGGTCATTGCTCGACATGCTCATTGTTCAGTGCAGAAAATTGATAGAGATTCAAACCAAAAATAATATGCAGGAAGGTAGATGAAACCTTTTTCTAGAATTAGTTAGTACTCTATATGATGATTAATGTCATGAAAAAAAGTTAAATACATACATGTAACATGAGGGCCTGCTTGTTGGGGTTTCTGTCTTGCCCAGTTCCCACAGTCATTAGGTCTGAAAGAATCATACAGAAGTCTACATAAGTTATAAAACTGATTGGCCCATTAGGTCAGGCTTCTTATTAACTCATAACTTATATTAACCCATTATTCTTATATATGTTAGCCACAAGGCTCAGAACCTTTTTCAGTGGGGCAGGTCACATCTTCCTTCTTCTGTGTCTGGGCAGTACTGGGAAAAAAGCTTCCTTCTTCCCATAATACTCCTGTTCTCATTGCCCTGCCTCTACTTCCAGTCTGGTTGTCCTACCTATACTTCTTGCCTGGCTACTGGCCAATCAGTGCTTATTTAAAACATAATTGACAGAATACAGAATTGTCCAACACCACACACACATATGCACACACACACACACATATGCATATATGCATATATAATGTATGTATATAAATTTTATACCATATGAAAAGATGCTAAAGAGTCAATATGAAACCAAAGGATTTTGACAGTAGTAATAAAATACTCCTTAAATAATTGTTTTTCTTCTGTCCCATATCAGGTAACTTTTCAGACATGACACAGAGATTTGGTTTTTCAATTTATAAAGCATGTTTGAGTTTAGAGAAGGAGAGAACCATACACCTACTCCAAAGCCAGCTTTAATCTGTAATTGGACTGGGACTAAAAAAGACCATTTGCATTATGTGTCTGTTGAGAACAGCAGAAACAAAAAAAATGGGAAGATTTATGATTTTTTACCTGTTGGGAATGTGATATGCCAGTAGATCAATTTACTATTTTTCTTGATACATTCTTTTCTGGATGATTTGATCACAATAGTGTCTATTCTGCCCAGTCCTGTAGCCATTCAGTTCCAAAGAAATACACAGAGGTCTTCATTAATCATAAACTGGTGGACCTATTAGCTTAGGTTTCTTATTAACCCTTATAACTTATATTAACTCATAAATTTTGTCTGTGTTAGCCACATGGCTTGGTATCTTTATTGGTGAGGCAGTTTCATCTTGCTTTCTCTGTGTCTGGGTGATGACTACAGATTATGCCTTTTCTCTTCCCAGAATTCTCCTGTTATCATTGTCCCACCGATATCTCCTGCCTCATCACCCGCCTATACTTCTTGCTTGACTACTAGCCAATCAGCACTTTATTAAGCAAGTACAAGAAACAAATCTTTACAGGGTAATGCCATTGTCCCACAGCACTTACCCTCTTTTTAAAAAACAAAACAAAACAAAACAAAACAAGAACTTTGAATAAAATCCCCTTGTTTAGCTTTCTTCCTGACCATTATCCATACAGCTTGTAACCAACACTCTAAATGAAGAAAAACATCCATAATCCGTTTTTGGAAATGCAGGCATTGTTTATCAGGCCACTTTCTATTGATTGGAAACATTAATAATCTTACAGTTACCTAAAGAAAATTTTGAATTATGGTCAAGTCCTGACTGGAAAATTCTGTGAGGCTTGATCATCTAAGCTAGCAGTCTTGAAACTATTCTGAATATAGAACTCAGAGGAAACTCCAACAGAGGTCCTCTGAAACATTGGATCATCTGGGCCATCTGATACTATCAAAGATTTCTCAAGGAGTCTTCCTTGATAGAATCTAATTTTTCATAGCCCAGAATTAAACCACAGCCTCTCATTTCCTGTGGAAACAAAAATAAAACCTCTTCTCAAAAATAACATTTTTTTACTTAAATTTTGAATTCAAAGCTTTTTCAAAATATATATGTTGGATTAGTGTTTTCATAATCAAATGTCTTTTTTTGAACTGTTTCTCCTTCTTCAGTATTCAAACAATTCAAAGAGAACATAATAATGTACAGTATCCAGATTCTCTGTGTGTTTCCCCTCTTTGTGTGACTTTTCTATTTATTTTATTTTTACTTTTAATTTTTGGCTTTTTGAGTCTAGGTTGCTCCATGTATCTTTAACTGTCTTAGCACTCACTCCATAGACGAGGTTGTTCTTGAACTCACAGAGATCCACCTGCCTCTGCCTCCCAAGAGATGGGATTAAGGTGTGTACTACCACACCCAAGTATTCTCTTTTTTGTTTTAAGGATTTTATCCTTATTCTTTTCTCTCCCAAGCCTACATATAATTTTAAAAACATTGTAAACCATTTAGAGGTTTTTTTTTTTGAAATTATAAACTGGTTGGCCTAGTAGCTCATGCTTCTTATTAATTAATTTTTTTACCTTGACTTCAGACTGACTGACTTAATTAATTCTTATATCTTAAATTAGCCCATTATTTTTGTCCATGTTAGCCATGTGGCTTGGTACCTTTATTGGTGAGGTATTCTCATCTTGCTTCCTCTGTGTCAGAGTGATGACTGTAGACAGCACCTTTCTTCTTCCCAGAATCTTTCTGTTCTCATTGCCCCACCTCTACTTCCTGCCTGACTACTGGCCACTCAGCATTTTACTAAACAAGTACAAGAAACAAATCCTTACAAGATAAAACCATTGTTCATCAGCAATGATTTGTCCTTTTTCATCATATATCTCATTTGTCCAGTGGTCTTCAGATTTCTTAGCTGGATACCTTTATTCTTCTGAAAAAAGCAAAAATAAAACCCTTCATCAACCCTAGCTTTGGGGAGATTCCCTTTTGGCAAGTTATATATGATCAAATGAAAAGCATTTCTTAGTTTCATAGCTTAGTTTAGATTAAACAGCTATGCTGTTTGATGACCTATCATCTCTTGCAATGAAGAGGTGTCTCTTGTTCAAATCAAATTTTTATCAATTTTTATGGTATCCAATACTTTTCTTCTGTTTGTGGAAACAAAAGCAAAATCTGTTCTCCAACATAACACATGTCCTGGTTTCCACTACCATGAATATTCCTCATTGATCTACATTCATTGGTCCAATGTCTGCCTGTGTCATACCTTCTGCATAATCCAGACGGGAGGGACATTCTGAATGGATTATTCTAAGAAAAAACATTGTTTCTAGGTGTGCCCTATCTACAAAACTTTTTAAGGTGACCATTTTTGCCACAATTATTAGTTACTAAATGTCAAGTAATATTTGACATTTATCAATTTGTCAAATAACAACTGACATTTTGATTTTTCCACAAAAATGTCAAATAACATTTGACATTTGACAATTTGTCAAATAATATTTGACATTTCGATTTTTCCACAAACCCCTGAAAATCACTTCTCCTACCATTTATTATCATGGTCACGATACTCAATATTAGTTGTATCTCTAATTCACTCCTCCAGAGGTGCTAATCGTGCCCTTAATGGCTTAATTTTCCTTTTGCATAGAGAATTGGCATTTTCAAAGCCATAGATTCAATCATTACTTGACTAGCACCTGAATTTTTTATCATTTTATTTAATGCTGAAGTCAGTCTTTGTCAGAAATACATAAAGGCTTGTATAGAAGGAGCTGTGGGCCGCTTCCTGCTGCCCAGCTCCTGTTTGCCAGCTAGCTTTACCCAAAATAATTACACAGAAACTGTATTCATTTAAGCACT
>LOEQ01004835.1:182133-199995 GCA_001685075.1 Bramus lutescens | reverse complement strand
CTTCCCACAGGGCAGGGAACCCTGACTGCTCTTTGTACTGGAAAGGGGGGAGGGAAATGGGAGGAGGGGAGGAGTTGGGATTTTTTAATAATAATTAAAAAAAGATACTGAAGGAAAAAAAAGAAAATGGAAAGATTTCCCATACTCTTGGATAGGGAGGATCAACCTAAGAAAAATGACAATCTTACCAAGAGCAATATACATATTCAAGAAAATTCTCATCAAAATCCCAACATAATTCTTCACACACCTGAAAGGAACAATATTCCGTTTCATATGGAAAAACAAACCCAGGATAGCCAAAACAATTCTGTACAATATAGGAACTTCTGGAGACAACATCATCCTTTATATCAATTTCTATTATAGAGCTACAGTAATAAAAACATCATTTTGCCTAAAATAAAAAGGTTATAACTAATATAAGAAAAGCTATGTACAATATATATATATAGGCAATAAATACATCAACAATGTCTAGTCCATTTGTATTTGATAAATTTAGGGGAAATATATCTATCCTAACTTGGTGAGTACAAAGTTTTATAGCAAATTTATTTTCTATCATAACTTGCTTTATGTGTCTTGTAAAGAAGAAAAAATATGACCATAACTGTCTAGTTGTCAACTCCCTCAGAATCCCAACAAGGGAATGATATTTCCTGACTAAACAGGAAGTATAGGTAAGTGACTTCCAAAAAAATATCTGGCATATCACTTTGAGGCTGGACCAAGGCCCTCTCACTCTATCTAGACTGATTAATGTATCTCTCTGAAGAGAATGGTCCCCAAAACGTCTATTCAAGCACTAGAAATAAATTCTTCTTACACTGCCAGTGGCCACACAGCCTAAGTCGCACAATGGTCACCCACATTCAGAGGTCACAGTTTGGGTCTATTCAGATTCCCCTGATTGCCATTCCAGAGTCAGTGAGCCAGACTGATGTGGGATTCCCCTCTGTATGCTGTGAATATCTTTTATTGCCATTGGTAAATAAAGAAGATGCTTTTCGCCAATGGCTTAACAAAATATAGCCAGACTGGAAAAGATATAAAGAGATATTAGGCAGAGTCAGAAATATGTTATGCAGCTTCCACAGGAGACAGATGCCAGATGCCTGATGGTACCTTACTGGTAGGCCACAACCATGTAGCAATATACAGATTAATAGAAATGTGTTAATTTAAGATTTAAGAGATAGCTAAGAACACACTAGAGTCATTGGCCAAGCAGAGTTGTAATTAATACAGTTTCTGTGTGAATATTTTGGGTCAGGGCAGATGGGAACAAATGAACAGCCAACAGAATAGCATTGAAAAACTGAGGCTAACTGTATGTCAAGCCACACACTTTGGGACCAATCCTGCCACTTGCCCAGGATGGGGTGCTGAGCAGCAGGCATGCTCTCAGCTACTTTCCTCCTAATCCTGTCCATGCCTGCAGCTCAGCACCCCTGCCTGGGCAAGCAGCAGGATCAGGTCTGTTAGGCGTGCACAGGCAGGAGAGCATGGCGGATTCCCACCATCACGCACAGATATTTCCAGGCCGCATATTGCACTGCATGGCAGATTTAGCTTTTACTCATATAAAAATGGTTTATATGCTGCACAGTGCTACCAAGAGTTGAAGTGGTGAGGATACCATCTACCCAGCAGTCCTAGAGCCAGCAGTGAACTACTGACACCATATTGAAAGCCTGAGCGATGCAGAGCCACATCCAGGGCCTCTGTGACCAAGCCGCTTACCAGTTTAAAAGTGTTCCTGGTCAGAAAATTATTACAGATACACAACAAAGACAAATTCAGATGGAAAAGGCCTGTAAATTGGTTGGATAAATGTATGTAGGCTTGGGAGATAGAAGAAATAGTAATAGAAATAAATAAATGGTTTTCATGAAAGGTATAATCTTTAAAGAGAAAGTCATAGATTAAAGGAGTACAGAAATATAAGCCATGTAAAGATGACATATACACAGATAGTCTGGACTATATATATTATTGTGTTTCCTTTGAATTCTTTGACCATATATATATATATATATTTAAAGGAATCTTGACTTCAAAATTTGGACCTAAGGATATGTTGCTTAGGAAAAGAAGTTCTGCTTTTGTTTCTACAGAGCATGAGATCTTGGGAATTCCTTCCAGACTAATGTGATTTGATGGATCAAGTCCCCCTGAAAAGTCTCCATGAGACCCCAAAATATTTTAGCCATCAAAAAGCACGAAGCAGGTTGGAAGGAAGTACACCCAAATTCCCAAATATTGTTTTTAAATGTTTGTTTACATTTAAAGTGGGATATGCTATAGAGATGAAGACTTTGCATTTGTATGGATCTTGGTCTGTTGATACAAATTTAAGGTCAATTTTTTGTTATAAGTATATTTCTGCTCTTGATTAAGGTATTGTGTTTATGAAGCTCATTTAAAATGTAATTTATAATATAGAAATATAGGTTACTACCTAATCATCTATAATAGCTAAGCTTGTATCATGTTTGTTAGGTTTTCAATATTTTCAAATATATATTTCAGATGGATAATAATTCTTCAAACCTTTAAAGACTAACAGAATATGGCTTTTAAAATGTTTAAGAACTTAGGAATTTTCATGACATTGAGACACATCTGTTCCTAGCAATGCCAATCTGCTTCAAGGGGATGATGGACATCAAAGAGGCTTCTTAATGGAGTTTGTTAACCATTTGATCAAGAAACTGCTTTTGCCTGCACTACTTGGCATGTAGGACCCACAGAAAAATGACTGTTGAACTTGTCTAAAGATGAGATTATCCTTCAGGGTTCTTGCTTCATGAAAGAGTCTGCCAAACATTCTGCAAGACACAGAAAAAAGCAACTGATGAACTTTGGCAATACAAGAAATAAGAATTCTTCAATTTCCTGCTTTATGGAAAATTCTGTCAAATACTATGGACCAGTAGGCTAAAGAAGGTGGATGTTCCAATGTTACAGAAGAACTTTGTGAGACTGTCCAGGCAACAAGAAGTATCTGTCAATTCTAGAGTTTTGGAAGTTGCCTGCAATGCACTTCCTGTTTACTTAGGTAATATTATAAACTTTTGGAGTTTTTGATGGAGTTTAAGAATAGATAGTTTAGTTTTCCTTAGTTGTGATCAAAGATAAAGTAGATATAAATATTTTAACTATAATTCTTTCTTGATAACTGTTTTTTTGTATGCAATCTTGCTATGTTAAAGTTAAAACCTTCCTTTTTATTTAGACTAGAAAGGGGAGGTGATGTGAAATTCCCCTCTGTATGCTGTGAATATGTTTTATTACCATTGGTTAATAAAGATGCTGATTTTAGCCAATGGTTTAACAGAATATAGCCAGGCTGGAAATGATATCTAGAGAGAGTAGGCAGAGTCAGAGAGACACCATGTAGCTGCCACAGGAGACAGACACCAGATACCTGACAGAACTTTACTGGTAAGCCACAACCACATGGCATTACATAAATTAATAGTAATAGGTTATTTTAAGATGTAAGATCTAGCTAGGAATATGCTAGAGTCATTGTTCAAGCACTATTGCAGTTAATATAGTTTCAGTGTGATTATTTTGGGTCTGGGCATCCTGGAAATGAACAAGCAGCCTCAGCCAACACCATAGTTTGGGGATGGTGAATGGGGAATAGCGTGGTTGGAAGGTGTTGGGGAATGGGAGGAGTGGACAGAAAGGGATCTAGGATTGGTATATAAAATGAGAAAATACTGCTTTAAGAAATAAATTTTAAAAATACATGGGGAAGAAATAGAATCATTGGCTTGTAAATAAAAGGTCCCTTATATATCATATGTAAATTTCTTCAACATAACCTTTTCCATAGACCCTAGGACTTGAATCAAACACTTATTTTATCTCTGCTGCCCCTGGCCAGGAGACATAATTAAATAATCCCCCCACCCCAAGTTAACCTCACACATCACAACAGACATCCTAAACATTCTTCATTGTTGGAAGAAGGGCACTAGTTTGTTTCTGGCCACTTAGCTCTGAGATAATCACACAGAAACTGTGTTAATTAAATCACTGCTTGGCACATCAGCTTTAGCTTACTATTGGCTAACTCTTACATATGAATTTAACCCATTTCTATTATTCTATGTATCACCACGTGGCTGTGGCTTGCTGGCTAAAGTTTTGTCTGGCTCGAGCAGGTCTACATGGCTTCTCTCTGACTCTGCCTCCTTTATTCCAGCATTTCTTTGAGTTTTCACCACCTAGATCTGTTCCCCTATAGCTCTGCTATAGGCTCAAAGCAGTTCATTCATTAACCAGTGATATTCACAGCATACAGAGGAAAATCCCATATCACTTCATCATTAAGCACAGATGTAAGCTAACAAATGTATCAACATAGGCTTCTCTTTTTTTACAGTTGGGAAAACACATAGAGTAGTTATAGCTTCCTCAAAGAAAACCTGAACTTATACTGTAGCTCTAGCAAATAACTCATGGTTGACAGTAAGAAATTGATATTTATTAGGAGGATCTGGTTATCATACTACATTTTTTTCCTTAGTGGGTTTCTTTATGTAATAAATCATTCTAATCTTTTGTCTACATTCAATTGCTCAATTATTACTTTCTGCAAAATTGTAGACATTGGTATTTTAAAATGGGTAATATCAGATCTTATTTTGCTCTTTCACACTGAAATTTATCCCAGATAGTTTAGTCATGCGTATGCAATGATTGCCTAATTACTGGTATGGCAAACTTGAAACAGGATAATCAGAAGTAGATCAATGAGTTCAAACAAGAACATAATTTCATGGCTAGAGAGTAGAAATCCCCAACAACATAACTTGCTGACTTTGTCATAATGACATCAGGAATTAACTCTTGTCACTAACCATATACACATGTGATCAGAGACATTGATGAGGTGGCATTTGGTGAGAAGATGTCAGTGGTAGAGGGCAGAGAAAGGTGGGATCATGACAGTGAGATGTATTGCTATGAGGTATACACCACAGCAAAGAAATAAGGCAGGATGACAGTGAGCTGTATTACTATGAGGCATACAATGGTAAAGAAGTAAGAAAAATGAAGGAATCATAGATCTTGGGGATAGTAAAGGGACTCTGGCTTTGCAACCTATTACAGAAAAATGTTGAACGTGTCATAATCAAAATAATACTTTTTATTTCTCAATATAATTTCATTTGTTATTGTAGAGAAACACTGGTTATCAAGGTTGTGAGATATCCTCAGAGATCTAAGCTTAGGAGAAGTCATAGGCACACACATACACACACACACACACNATCTAAGCTTAGGAGAAGTCATAGGCACACACACACACACACACACACACACACACACACGCTCTACTTTGCCATTGGTGTCTACTATGTTGTGGATTTTATCACATAATTTGATCAATGAAATTGGGAGAGTACAAATGACCTGATGACTTTTCCTAATTGAAAAATGGACACAATCTGTGAGTTTTAAATTTTAATACTGATAATGTGTTGACCTTTCTCTGAATGTACCAGGATTAAAAGGATATGCAATAGGAGAATCTCAGGGAAATTACAGGATGAAAATACAAGAGAACTTCACCTCCATTGTTTTCTTGTCTTTGAAATAATGACCAAATATTTATATCATATTTGAGAAATAAACCACAAAATCAAACTGCACACATTCAAAAAATTATTTATAGTACCGAAAATTTTCTCCATTTAGAGCTATGTACTTTGGCAGGCTACAGAAAAGGACATGAAAGGTATTTGAAAGTAATGGTCAACTGTTGCCATGAAGGTTATGTTTGCACATCATTTTACTTGACACAAAATGTTTTCTAATTCAGATTCCAGTTGTCACTTTTGTAGCCCTTCAATCTCTAAATGAGTTATTGTCTCAATAAATCAACAGTGGAACATTGTTTTTAGACTTACACAGTCTGTGAAAGTAAAATAATAAAATAATAACAAATGAACAGCAAAAAATAATTAAAACTGGCATTTTATTTACAGCTATCAACACTTCCCTCCCATGAATCCACAGCTGTCTCTGTCTTTATATAACTGGATAACATCAATGGGTAGCACTTTTGAAATAGGAATGCATATGAACTTGTTGCTAGCTTACATTATGCATGTAACTGCAGAGAAAATACTAACATTTGTAAATAACAAGAAGAAAACTACAAAAAGAAGTTCATGAAAAATTAAGAAATTTTGGCTGGAGTTTAGATCTTCACAGTGCAGCCAAGTTTCTGAGGTGATGGCTCTGTGGATAAAGTGCTTGATCCATAACATGAGGACCAGAGTTTAGATCCCCAGCTTCCACGCAAACAGTGGGTATAGAAGGCCTGGCTGAAATCTCAGCACTCTGGAAACAAAGACAGATCCCCAGCAGAAGCTAGTGAGATAGATTAACTTTGTGAATTCTGAAGGAAGATGTGCCTTGGCTCAGCAAATACCAAGGAGAGCAACTGATAAAGAGACCCAAAGACAACCTTTGGTCTCCACATGCACATACACGCATGTACACATGCACTTGCATGCTTGTCTACACACAAGTGAATACACATACACACAGGCAAAAAATATTCAGAATGTTCATACATTACCTGTGAAATTGGATAAACTAGATACAGGGATTTTGATGCCCAGCCTACCAATATTGAAATAAACGGCATAAAGTTTGAAGAAAATCAACATCTAAAATGAAATATGTTCCTCAGGTTCTGACACTGACAGAGTTTTTCATTTATTCTAAAGGAGAATGTTTTAGGTATGTTATAGAAAACTTACTAACAAGTCAGATGTACTTTCCAAACATCTGCTGCAAAGTGAACTAGCAAGGATGGTATTTCTTTCTTGACATGAATTTTAGCATCTTTTTAAGAAACACAAATAAAGAGGAATTTTACCTGGAAAAGAGAAGATTCAGATAAATATGACAAATGTTTCCTGATAAAACATGCTGGCATGTAGACAAAGTGCTAGAATTGATGCATGGTTCCAAGGAGAACAGATTTAGATTAAGGGTAGGTTTTCTGAGGAGTTTATTTTCAGCTAAAACGAAGAGCCAACGCTTAATATTTAAACCTTCAAAGGGACAAAAAATATTATGTTTGTATTTTATTATTATTTTTGGTTTTGGGATTATGTACATAGGTCTTGCTTTTAAGTTCAGGCTGACCTTGAACTCTTGATCCTCCTGCTTCAGGTGGCTCAGTGCTAGGATCATATTTATGCACTGGAAAACCCACCACATGTGTATTATTAACATTGCAGTTTGAAGGCCTCTGATGGCAGCAACTGGCAAGGTTCCTGGAAAAGTCATTGATATCCTTTTGATAATACTTGAACTAACTGAATTAGCATTTTAGGAGGGTTGGGGAGACTCCCATTCCTCTTGAGGGTTGTCTCCAGAAGACATGCTCCGTGCATAGATGGAAACACAAGCTAGAGTACTGGTAGGAACTTGACTGGTATGTACCCCAGGCTGGTGATAACTACAACATTGGAGCTCGGTCTTCTCAGTACAGTCAGCATCTGGACAAGACTACATGACATGGTCTTCCAAAATTTTCATACTCTAGAACCATGCAATTGTGATACAAAAAAATCACTTAAACTTTCTCATAATATTTATGTAATGTTATAGCTCCTCATATTCCTAACTATCCTCAGCTGCAGGTAGACACATGTGGCTTGCAAAGCCTCAGGTTGGAGAAGTACACTAACACAATAGTTCTTCTGTAAATACCATATAGTCAATACAGTTTTCTTCACCATTTCATTCTTTTATCATTAACTGTTAGTAAAATTTACTTGAATACTTCAAATAGAACTAATGGTACTGGGTAGTACTATAGGGAATGAAGGAGAGAATTAACTTCTGATTGAGGCTGAGGCAGCTCTTCTGACCAAATGACCTCCAGTAAGAAGAAAAGGCCACAGAGACAGAAGCCATAGTACTGAACCATGGCACAAGGTCTGAGCAACACATTTTCCAATACCTGCTGCATATATCTCTGACATCATTGTCTTATATCTCCAGAGGTTATAAATTTTTTTTACAAAGTGATTCATGTGAATCTGGCTTTAGATATGATGAGTATGAATACTGGACCATCTCTTCTATTAAATCTGTAAATGATGGTAGAACGCATGGGCAAGCGTCTGAAGAGTCTTCTCACAAACAGTGGCTGGAAGATGAGAGAAGGGCAGGACTCTAAACGTCACCGAATCACCAAAGGACTTCACCTTCCCCCTCTGGGATCTAGAGACCTGCACCTGCTGCAACTCAAAATTCAGAAGTAATGACTCTCAAAGTTGGGTAGAACTCCAGGACATGGCCTTGGGTTTTGTCTAGGGAGTTGGGAAGAGGTCTTCCCTCTCTCTTCCCTCTTTTCCTCATCCTCAAGTCAACCCAGTGCTTTTCCTCATCCTCAAGTCAACCCAGTGCTGATGGCAATGACAGCAGCTGCAACAACAGAAGTCGTGGGAAAGGGACCCACAGCAGCCTAACCTAGTGTGGAAGGAAAGACTTCCTTTCCACTCAGAGAAAAGTAGGCTTTGTGGGTAAGCACCCACTGTTTCTGTGTTTCCTTTCCTATTTTCTTACTGCAGCTTGGCTCAGCAAATGGTGATAGTTGCGAAAAAAAAGTGCATGAGAGGACCCTGGAGTTCCAGCTTCCCTCCTTAGCTAAAGAGTGAGTTCAATTTCAAGCAGCCACATGGTGGCTCACAACTATCTGTAGTGAGATCTGGCGCCCTCTTCTGGCGTGTGGGCTATGTACCTCCGTCTTACAACAATACATAATAAATAAATCTTTTTTTAAAAAAAGAGTGAACCTACAAGTCAGTAAGAAGCCAGTGAGATGACAGTCAGGGAGCAGTCAGGAGAGGGACCAGAATCATCATGAACTGCAAAGTGCATGTGTATGGCTTTAAGGAAGAAGCATAGTATCAGTTATGAGAAATGACAATATCACCAACACTCATGAAATAATGCTATTGCCTACAAACACATAGAACAGGGCCAATTAACACAATATAGAGAGAAAGTCACCTGAGACCCCCAACTCCTATCAGCTCTGTCAGGGTTGCAACCAGAAAGCAATGAGATTAGTTGACTCCTTGTATGGAAATATGACCATCTCATCCAGAGAATCATACTATAATATGCATAACACCAGGCTCCTGTCCAAAACTGCACAGCCCAGGAAACAACAGGAAGACACCCATTTGTACAGACAATAGAAAGATATCCGTCCTGAGATAGCACAAAGCTTGGGGGTATTTAACCAAAACTTTAAAGCAACTATTATAAGAATTATTTTAAAAGTCAAATTTTATTAAAATGAATAAAAGTAGTACTCCATTGTGTAACTGTACCACATTTTCTTTATCCATTCTTCAGTTGAAGGGCATCTGGTTGTTTCTAGGTTCTGGCTATGACAAACAATGCTTCTATAAACATAGTTGAGCAAATATTCTTGTGGTATAATTGTGAATCCTTTGGGTATATGCCCAATGCAGGATTGCTGTATCTTTGAGTAGATTGATTCCCAGTTTTCTGAGAAAACACCATACTAATTTCCAAAGTGGTTGTATAAGTTTGCACTCCCATCAGCAATAGATGAGTTTTCCTCTTACTCTGCATCCTCTCCAATGTAAACTATCATCAGTGTTGTTGATCTTAGCCATTCTGACAGGTATAAGAGGGTATCCTAGAGTTGTTTTGGTTTACATTTCTCTGATGGCTAAGGATGTCAAGCAATTCCTTATGTGTCTTTCGGCCATTTGGATTTTCTCTGTTGAGAATTCTCTGTTGAGATCTGCATTTTTTAAATTAGATTGTTTGGTATGTTGATGTCTAGTTTCTTTAGTTCTTTATATATTTTGGGGATCAGCCCTATGTCAGATGTTGGGTTGGCGAAGATCTTTTCCCATTCTGTAGGTTGTCATTTTGTCTTATTGACTATGTTATTTACCTTATAGAAGCTTCTCAGTTTCAGGAGGTCCCATTTATCAATTGTTGCTCTTAATGTCTATGCTACTGGTATTATATTTAGGTAGTGGTTACCTGTGCTCATGTGTTCAAGACTACTTCCCACTTTCTCTTCTGTGAGTCTTTGTGTGGCTCTATTTATGTTGAGGTATTTGATGCATTTGGATTTGAGTTTTATGCATAAAGATAGAAATGGGTCTATTTTCACACTTCCACATGCTGATATTCAGTTATTCCAGTAGCATTTGCTGAAGATACTTTCCTTTTTTTTCATTTCATAATTTTAGCTTCTTCACCAAAACTCAGATGTTCATAGGTGTGTAGATTAATATCATGGTCTTTGATTCAATTCCATTGGTTCACCTGTCTGTTTTTTGTGTCAATAACAAGCTGTTTTCTTTACTATGGCTCTAAAGTAGAGATTGAAGTCAGGGGTGGTGATACCTCCAGAAATTCCCTTATTGTACAGATTGTTTTGGCTACCCTGGGTTTCTTGTTTTTCCATACAAAACTGGATATTGTTTGTTTGAGTTCTTTGAAAATTTGTGTTGGTATTTTGATGGGGATTATATGACATACAACCCTATACTTATATAAACCAAATAGCCTTTTGCCTATCAAGAAGGTGAATAAATATTTAAAACCTTCCAAAATAGAAACTCCAGGTCCTTCTGATTTCTCTGGAGAAGTATAGTGAACATTTGAAAAACAACAAAAGAAGTTTCATCCACACTGTAACAGAAAACTGAAGCTAGCAGAGCAGTTCCACATTCCTTTTGTGAAGTTGGCACTCCCCTGGCAAAATCAGATGAAGATAACAAGAAAGGAACATTATAGGCCAATATCTCCCACTAACATAGAAATAAAACTCTTCACAAGAAAACAGTACTTTCTTGGGAGTGTTTCATATATCCTGGGATGAGATTGGTACCTGCAAGCATTATTACAAGAAAGCACACACCTGCCCTGCACAACCTTACAGACTCATATCACTCTAAAATCACTCTCATCGTGTGACACTGCTTACCACGTTTTGACACAGTAGGAAACCCTTACCTGATATGGATGAACATTCTTCGTCTTGGATGTTCCAGATTCCAAGATGCAAGCCATAACAAACCTCCTGTGCTTTATAGATTATCTAGTGTCAGTTATTTTTTCACTGCAATACAAAATAAGCAACTACTTAAGATTAACATGGTGCATTTTTTGAAGTAATGAAACTATTTTTATTCTGATTTGGGTGATATTTACTTGGATCAATGCCTTGTTAAAATTCAGAGAATTATACACTGGGAAGAATATTTTTCATAGCAAACCCATTATTTTGTACAATTAATATCTGCTAAGAAAAAAGAAAAATGTTTCTATTGTATTTTAAACTTGAGCAATAGTTTTTCAAAGCCTATAGTTCATTGGGGAAAAATTAAATTAAAATGTAAAGGGGATTTTGAGTTGAATTTTTTTTCATTTTTACCTAGCATACGAGAACTCATCCATCAAGTAAATTCATTTTAATTACTTTAATTCTCAGTCTACAAAGTGAATATAATATGCAGCTCCACTTTCTTTTAGCAGGAAGCCTTGAATATTTTTCATCTATGTTTTCATTTTCATCCTAAAAACTATTAGGAAGTCCTTAAAATGTTTTCTTATAAACTATCCCTTTCAGTACTTAAAATAGTAGAAATTAGCATCAAGTTAGCATTCATATATAATGCATTTCGAAAATTAGAAACTATTGTATGTTAGTAAAATGTCATATTAAATACAAATAATTCTAAATTAATAGTGAGAAATGTAGAATTGTGTTAAGTATGTTCATATCTCTTGCAAGTAAAGCTTAATTCTTGACAGCTGCCTGCTTCTACTTTTTTCCTCTGGGATGCCTGAAAACAGAACACAATCCCTTGCAAACTACTGATTCAAGGAGACGAGGGCACATGAAAAACTAAGATGCATGACATTGCTTTTATGAGCAGATATGTATATACTAAGAAACATTTCTTTGAAAATGGCATGTGTTAAACATCCATAAATAGCTGGAAGCCATTCCTTTCTACATGCTTTGATGCACAGGAGAACTATTGAGTTGGTCAACACATTCCGCACCCTTTCATTATATCATTGTGCTGTACCAGGGACATTGTGATCTTTACCATTTTGGATTATTTTGCAAGGTATATTAAACACTTTCCAGACATACATCATTCCTTTTGTTCTAAAATTGTTGTTTTCATTTAGTTTGTTTTTTCTCCATTTTCTTCTAAATTTTCCCTGAATAAAGTCTTCCAAAATATTGTCTGAATTTTTCTCAGTAACAACAGCTGTTCCTTCCCAGGTTGGCTGTGACCCCAAAGCAGTAATGGCATCAAGCCAGTGTTCTCTCCTTGACAGCATCAAGAAAATGAACATTTTTTTTTTCTGGATCCTGTTCCCTACCAGATCTTTTCCATATCTGAACCCACAGGAGATAAGGGGAGACTGATGTTAAATGAGAATAACACACCTTCTGATTTTCTGTTTTGGACTTGTACACATATTAATAAAGAATCTAGACATGAATATATTTTTGTAAGGAGTTTGAAACACTTCTAGGTTACTACAGTATCATTCATCCTTTAAGCACGAATGCATTGATATGAGACTTGATTCAAAGTATTTTAGACACTACCATGAAAAAAAGGGAAGCTAAATTCACAAACTGCATTTTTTGTTGAGCTTTTGATGTACACCAAACCACCACCTCAACATAGTTTCGTTTAGTCTGTTTGTCTGTGAGCCAATTATGTGTTTTCTGTTTAACTGGCTGGTTTATCTGGGTTCAGGTCTACAGTGAACTGATACTGTTCACGTGTGAGCCACCATGTGTTGACTAGTCATAATTCTGACCACAGTTGACAGGATGCTATCAAACTCTATTTTCCTTCACATTTAAAAACCAGAGCAAGTCCAAGACCAGTCCAAATACAGCAGACAGGGTGTGGAGTCTATCTCTGGTAGGAGGAATTCTGTCATGTGGTGAAGGTATTTCATCAAGGAGGCTAAAAGTCAGGCTTTCCTAACACACCAGTACAGCTATTTTATAATAAGATCTCAGAGATACTCTGAGTCCATTTCTAGCACTAGAAAGCATTCATAGAGATGCAGAAGTGGAAATAACAGAAAATTATAGAGGTAAAGTACCAAAATATTCAGAAGGCCCCTTCTATTGGAGGGGACAAGGAGAGATGAAAAACGCTGACTGGGGAAGAAAGCACTGTGGTCTCTATTTTGGGGCTTTCTGGGATTTAACAAGGGGTAATGGAGATTGAAACTGAGAGAAAGAAAATTTGGGTAGACTTCCACAAAATGTTCTAAGAGTAAAAATTACTATTCCATGGAGCAAAGCACTGCTTGATCCTTAAGCATTTGCAAAAGGCCTATAAAGACACATGTAATGCAAGGCTGGATCTTCCTCCTGATATCGATCTATGAATATCCCTAATTTTCAATGTCTTATATCCTTTCTCCTTTATTTTTAAACATTGGCCTGGCCCTAATTGGATCATGCATCACATTAAAACAGCATCACATTGGGCATAGTGCAGTTGTTGTTTCTCTTCTTCTAAATTCTAAATTCATAATTCTAAAAAGAAAATAGTAAAAGTTCCAACTTGGAATTACATGGCCTTAAAATTTTTACTGTTTAAGCTAGAGTATCATTTTGAGTCAATGCCCATTTGTTAAACTCCTGTCATATGCTAAGGGCTGCATATAAATTACTTATGTTATTTAAAATATTATTCTGCTAACTGTGTAGATTCTGTTTAACTTTAAAAAAAAACAAAACTTTTTCTGGTATGTTTTTAGGACTCTGTTGGCTGAGTAAGCAGATATTTTCTCCCTTTTTAAAGGCATACACGGGAGTGATAGAGCCATGTAACAAGTTTGTTGACTCTCTAAAAGCCTAAGATTAAGTATAAAAAGAAGTTGAGAAATATTGTCAGGCATGGTGGATGTGATCCAGTGGACTCTTCTGGTAAGCAAGTTCCCAAATATGGGAAACAGGGTTCATGTCAATCCAGGATGCTTTTCTCTTTCATCTAGAACCCATACTTTAGTAGAGAAACAAACTAGTAAAAGGCAATCTAAGACTACCTTGACCAAAGAGAGGAAGTTTGTTCCTAAGAAATACTTCTCAGTCTGATGTGGTGCTACACACCACATCACATACCAGCACTTGGAATGTGGGACCAGTAAATTTTGAGCTTAAGGTCAGCATGGGCTACATCATTAATTTATTAAAATAAAACCAGCCAGGTCCAGAAAGAGATCTTAGTTATTAAAACCACTACTGCCAGGGCTGAACACTTGTGTGTGATTCGCAAATCCCACACGGCAGAAGGAGAGAAGTCATTCTAGTAGGTTGTCCTCTCAGTTCCACATACATGGCATGTCACACATATACACACACACACTAAATAAATTTAATTTTTAAAACGTCTAACCAACAAGTAAACAACAAAACCCATCACTTCTCTTGTGAGATACAATGGACAAAATAATATTTATTTATTTATTTATTTATTTATTTATTTATTTATTTATTACAAATAAACGAGTTTTAAATGTCTTCAGAAAAAATTGGGATATTATTTCTGTTGAAATACAGAGGTTTCTAAACACTAAATAAACACATTCTGCTTGCTCTGTAAGCTTTCATATGTTTATATAAATGTTGTACCATGATATTTATTTTTTATAAAAACCAAAGATACAGTAAGTGTTCCTTACAATTTTGTGGTTTGTTCACAGAGAGACAAGAGCATTAAAAGGAAGGTGTTGGCTGCCGTTTTGTCTTGTTGACCATTTCCTTTGCTGTTGTTTCAGAGGATCAGTTTGTGAAGTCTATTATGGTAGCCTTAGAAAGTTACTTGAAACTTAAACTCCATTCTGTAGGCATGCTTGAGACTCTTTCAATATCATTATGTTACTTTTTTGAGTGAGCCTGTTCTCATTTCCTGGTAGGTTTGTATCAATATAAAAGATTCAATATTCTCGGGGAATCTTCAGTAATCAGAAATGAAGCACATATGAGTCTCAGCCATATCATTCTTTCTTTGAGATTTATCCACCTAGTAATCTCTGCACTAAAACAACAATCAATTTTCCAGGTAAGGAAATGGGAAGAAAAAAGGAAATTTGATCAAGCAAGTGTTATTATATATATTGCATCTTTGTCACTTAAGGCTCTCAGGTCACCCAAGAAACAATTTAAGGAGTCCTTGTAGTATTTAAATTTTTATCAGGAACTAGAAGTGTTCAGCCAGAGTGTCCTGGGTATTGTGTGGTCGCAACAACCTGTGCTACAAAAGTAGCATTTCTACCTTTCTGCCTCTGTTTTTCTTTTTCATCCTAAAAGCACATTATTCCACCAAAGGGATAGCTTCTCAAATTATGTATACCAAAATGATGAGCCATGCATGCTGCTTAACTATCTTCAGGTTCCTTGATGTCTGCCAGTCATTATGAAATTTTTACCATTTTGAAGCACAGTGTACACTTTTTCTTCAGGTCATTCCCCTAAGAAAAATGAGTTTATGAAACACAGGGAATGGATGGAACATGTCATGATGGTTCTTAACCTATCAAAGTGCTGGCAACAAGTTTGGAAGGGAAATAACTCAAGTCAATGCCATGTACACCTGTCAGACAGGAGTCAACGGATGTGCCAAGTAGTAGACAGAATGGCGATGAATGATCTATTTGAATATTTAGAAAGCATTTTAAATGCTTTATTCTGATAGCTGTCCAGCACACAGACAAAACACAACATGATGGATTTGAATCTCAACTTTGAGAAAAAAAATATCATGTAGCTTATCACCCTATCCATATGGGTAATTGTGGGGAAGGAAATTGTTTACAAGAACCTATGATTGACTTGGGTTCATTTCTGGTCCACTATGAGCCCCAGCTGAGGCTCAGGGCAGGTTGGGAGAGTTACAAATAAGCAGGAGTTAGTTGTGGTGCTGCATCTGTTGTTTTGCTCACTGGAGATCACTCCTTGTTTGGAAACCCAACAAAATCAACCCTGAGCTGATGGGGCCACTCATCCTCCCCATGACCCCATCCCATTTCAAGCCCAAGCTTCAAAAACAAACTATTTAGGTGACAATTTGTGAACAGAATTGGAACAAAGATACAAAATGGACTTCAGAATTAAATCCCAGGTCTTTCCCAAAAACTAAAACTTCCTCTAAGACTTGGAGGAGGATGTAGGGTATTTCCACCTAAGACATCTGTAGTCTGAAATTCTTCTTGCAAATGTCCCTAAGTATGTCCATTCCTCTGCTAGGTCAGGGTTGAATCCAAGAATGAGTAATCATTGGTCATCTGAATCTGCTTTTCTTCTCTATCTGCCTGTGGAAGGTGACAGATAAGGGCACATTCTAGACCTGAAATCTAACTAACATCCTTCCTGATCTGTGGACCTTATTAATATGGAGAAAACCATAGTCAGAGGGAAGATTATATTCTGAAAGGGAGAGAAATATGGAGCTGCCCTCTCTGCCTTAAAGCTTCAGGTGCATATAAATAATTCAAAAGATGCATTATTAACTTGTTCAGAAAGTTAACTTTTGCTAGAAATTCAGCACAGCACAGTTCAATAGTCAGATTCCTTCTCAAGAAAGAATCATAAAATCTTTGAGATTTTTTATTATAGTAATAATGACATGAGATTTACTGGATCTTATTCCTTCTTGCAGTTTTTAGATTATTCTTTAAATATTACTTAATACATACATGGACCAAAACATTACAGTGCACCATTGATTTATATAATTTTATGATTTTATCAAATAACCATACCTCATAGTAAAGAAGTTTAAAAAATAGGAAAACATAACCCATTAGAGATGGATATAAATGAAGACATATATACTCTCCTTCGTACATGTCCCTTCCTCCGAATACCAATGTAAACATACAATATAGAGTAAATTCTCACTCTTAATTCAATGACTTATTGTGCAGTTTCTAAAATAGGCTATAAGTAGTTACCTCATTATTTTTACTCATTACATACTACTCTGCAATATTGATCGTAACAAAATTTATTCACAATCCCTTATAATTAAAATTTAATATTTTTCAAATTTCTGACTTTAAAAGAAAATTCAAACATTTTCATAAGCAAACATATTCATATGAATTGTAGGATATCTCATAAATGGTATGTTGATATGTGAAAGGCTATCAGCAATGAAAACATGCATATATGTTGACAGTTTTTAATCCAGATGTTTATATTGAATTAATGGATAACCTAAACAGTGCAGATAAGAATCTCCAATTGTGTTTCTCATATTAGTTAATACCATTTTAATTTTTACCTAAAGGGGAACTGAAAAAATTTGCACGTTATTTCCAAAGCAGCTGTACCAGTTTGCACTCCTGTTAGCAATGGCTGAGTGTTCCCCTTATTCTGACAAAGTCTCCAGCATAAGCTGTCATCAGTGACTTTGATCATGGCATCATGGCCATTCAGACAGAAAGATGGAATCTCAGAGTTGTTTTTTTTTCTCATTTCTCAAATGGCTAAGGATGTTGAGCATTTTCTTAAATGTCTTTCAGCCCTTTAAGATTAATCTGTTGAGAGTTCTCTGGTTAGGTCTGTACCCTGTTTTTTTCTTGGGTTATTTGTTCTTTTGATGCCAAGTTTCTTAAGTTCTTTGCATAGAGAACAGTCCTCTGTCCGATATGGGGTTGGTGAAGATCTTTTCCCTTTCTGTAGGCTGCCATTTTGTCTTATTGATTATGTCCTTTGCTTTATAGAAGCTTCTCAGTTTCAGGAGGTTCCATTTATTAATT
>LOEQ01004835.1:167894-182118 GCA_001685075.1 Bramus lutescens | reverse complement strand
CAGTTTCAGGAGGTTCCATTTATTAATTGTTGCTCTCAGTGTCTGTGCTACTGGAGTTAGATTTAGGAAGAGGTCTCCTGTGCCAATGCATTCAAGTGTACTTCCCACTTTCTTTTCAATGAGGTTCAGTGTGGTTGGTTTTATGTTGAGGCCTTTGATCCATTTAGACTTGAATTTTGTACATGGAGATATGGATCTATTTTCATTCTTCTACATGCTGATATCCAGTTATGCCAGCATCATTTGTTGAACATGCTCTTTTTTCATTTTTTATTTTTAGCTTTTGTGTCAAAAATCAGATGTTCCTAGGTATGTGGATTGATATTAGGGTCTTTCATTAGATTCCATTGGTCCTCATATCTGTTTTTATGCCAATACCAGGCTATTTTCATTACTGTAGCTTTATGGTAGAGTATGAAGTACGAGATTGTGATGCCTCCAGAAGCCACTTTGGAAATCAGGATGGCGATTTCTCAGAAAATTTGAAAACAATCTACCTCAAGACCCAGCAATACTGATGTGGGGTATCTACCCAAAAGATGCTCAATCATACCATAAAGACATGTGCTCAACTATGGTCATAAGAGAATTATTTGTAATGATCAGAAACTGAAAACAACCTAGATGCCCCCAACCAAAGAATAGATAAATAAAATGTGGTACATTTATGTAATGGAGTACTACACTGTGGTGAAAAATGATGACATCTTGAAATTTGTAGCCAAAGGAAAGGATCTAGAAAAAAAAAACATATTGAATGAGGCAACCCAGATCCAAAAATACAAATACAATACAATATGCATTCACTCATAAATGGCCTTAAGGCAGAAAACAAAGAAGAACCAGCCTACAGGTTACACCCCCCCCAAAGAAACTAGAAAACAAAGAGGACCCCAAAAGAGACATACATGGATCTACATAGGAAAATAAAAAAGACAAGATCTTCTGTGTAAATTGGGAACATGAAGGTCACAGGAGAGAGTAGAAGGAGGAGCAGAGAAAGGGAGGGGAGGGGAGAAAATGTATACATAATAAAACTAAAATAATTGAATAAATAAAAATAATAAAAAATTACAACTGTTGTCATTTAATTTTGTTTAGTGAAATATTCGTTTTTTGAAGTAAGTATTTGTAAGTTGTGTGCCTTTGTTCTTTTAAAACTATTTCTTATCTTTCCTTTGTCATTTTAATAAGTAAGGTATTCTTTTACTGGAGGCTATCATTACCTTAAAGGAGAGAAATTCTGTTATTAACGACAGCATGGAGGACCTTAAGTGAGTGAAATATAGGAAGACAAATACATGTGATCTCACCTATCTATAAAATATGAAACCATTGAATTCATTACAGAAAGGTTTGTATTAGTTGGTCTCAGAGTGGGCAAGAGAACTCAGGAGATATTAAAGGAGAAATAAGTTTAAAAGTTCTATATTATACAACTTAGTGAGTCCAATTGATAACAATGCATTTTAAATTTAAAAATTGCTAAGAAATATTTTAAATATCATGAAATGATACATTCCCATCAAAGTTTAGAATGTGGTTTATTCTTTTTTATGACTTAGATATTTAGGAAAAGCTGTATCATAGGTTGAAGTTTTAATTGTATCAGTGAGATTCACCCAAAGGCATTTGTGGATGCATTTTTAAAAAAACATTTAAACTTTTTCTTGGAATCTATTATAGTTTTAAGCTTGAAGTCAATATCCAATAAATGTCCTGATTTTATGTTAAATGACTATGGTTGCTGAACAGTCATCATTTCCATGGTGGCTTGAAATGCTTTCTTCATTTTACAGTGATTGGCAACAAATGTCTTAACATGCTTACTAATTATTCTCCACCATTGGATTATCTCTCCTTTTACTTCTCACCCTTTTTGTATCCATTTTTCTGTCACACAATGTACCTAAATGTAGCACAATACAGTTTCCCTTCCTTCCCTCCTCTCCCATTTCCCTCTCCTGTAGTTCCTTTCCTCCTGTGTTTCCCTCCAGTAAAGGGTAGATCTCCTAGGAGCATCAACCAAACATGGCGTAAGAGGATGCAATAAGACTAGGCATAAATCCTCATGTCAAAGCTGGACAAAGAAACCCGATAGGAAGAAGAGGATCCCAAGAGCTGGCAAAAGAGTCAGAGACACCCCAGCTCCCACTGTTGGGAGTCCAACAAGAACACCAAGATAAACAACCAAGGCATATTTGCAGAGGACCTAGTGTAGGCCCCTGTAGGCTTCTTGAATCCCCACTTCAGTCTCTGTGAGCTGCTATGAGCCCTGCTTAATTGATTTTGTTGGCTGATTTTTTAAGTGATTGTATACGTGTATGCGTGTTTGTCTGCGTGCATATGTGTACCACATGACTGTAGTGCTGATGGAGACCGGTAGAGATTGATGAATCCCTGAAACAAGTTATTATTGTGAACTTCCATGTGCCTTCTTGGTCTCTTAGCTATGTCCTCTGAAAGAGGAGCCAGTAGTACTCTTAACCTCTGACCTGTCTCCCCATCCCCTATCTATCCCTCTTTTGGTGCCATATTATTTTTATTAATGTAGATTCATAGAAATGATTTAAAACCTGAAATGGGTAGTTTTTTCTGATTATTCTTTTTTTAAAAGTCATTTTTCTTAACCTAAGTACAAATATTTACAGACCTAAATAACATTTACAAAATCTTTTAAGAAATAAAGTTTGATTCATCTTGGAATTCTACCTACTTTAGGGCTATTTAGAATGTATACAATGAAAATATTAGGACTTTTGATAAAAACCTGGCTGTTTTCCCCATTTAAACGCTGGTTGTTACAAGTGCCTCTTGCTGTTTTATTAATCACTTTTGTCTTGCTTTGCCCAAACACACAGAAGCATCTTAAGAGATGAAGGACTTATTTAGGCTCAGACTTTTAAGATACAGTTCATCATTGTGATGGAGCAGTTTGCTGGCTGAAATATCAGGAACACCAGGCTGCTTGCTTACAGATAAAAGGTCATACTGCCATACATAGAAGAGCTACAGGCAACTAACGACTAACAAGAATGGAAGAATCAGTCTTTCACAGTCACAGTCACAGATGAGTCCCTGGTTGGCTATCTAATACCCAGTGGACAGCCCTGAAAAGATATGTTAACAGCAATAAATAGACTCAGCAGGTTGTATTTATGTATTTATTCATGTGTGTGTAAAACAACAATAATTAAAGAAAAAGAAGCATGGGCCTGAAGAATGAGGGAGGACAGGAGATGTAGGAGGAGTAATGAGGAGGAGAAGGGTGGAAAATTATGTAAATATAGTACACATATATGAAACTTGAAAAATATTATAAAAAATTCCAAAAGTAATGCTGATTGCCTCTTGGTTTATTTTCATCTTTTCCTCTTTTTACTCCATTTACACTCATTTTCTGGATCTGTGCTATCCACCCTGAGGCAGGGCTTCCTCTTTAGCGAATTCTCTCCAGAAAATCCCAGACAGCATCCTAAAGTTCCCTCACTGACACCCAATTCTATAGACAATGGACATTAAACATTATAATCATTTCCTTGAGAAAACGTGCTTTATATTTATATCTATTATCAAAAATATTCTTAAGTAGTGTTTTAAAATTTCTTTCACTAAAATTATTTTAATTCAATAATCTTTACTAATTGATGGTTAACTTAGATATAAGTGAACACTGATACCCAGTTATATTTGTCAAGAACACCTATTGCTCTACCGTGTTTCCTCCTTCAAACTAGGTGGTCATAACATCATCTGCATTTGACCCATCTGAATGTAAACCTCAGAAGTACAGCCAAATCCTCCTACTATCACTGCATCATGAAAAGTATGGGTGGCCCTCAGAAGGGACATAATCTATGCCGTGAGACAAATGGATGTAGTGCTGACATCTCCCCTTCCATACCAACCAATGCCTCCCACATCTCACTAGTACTGAACATTTCTAATGGTAATTGGACACCTGTGTTGCATTTCTGGCTTCACGTGTGATACCACCAGTATTTTCCTCTGTAACTAGGTCCTATATGGTATTTCTAGCAGTAATTGGGTATCTGTGTGGTATTTCTGGCAGTAATTGAGTATCCGTGTGGTATTTCTAGCAGTAATTGAGTATCCATGGGGTATTTCTAGCAGTAATCGGGCATCCGTGAGGTATTTTTGGTAGTAGTCAGGTATCCGTGTGGTATTTTTTAGCAGTAATCGGGTATCCGTGTGGTATTTCTGGCAGTAATCAGTTATCCATGTGGTTTTTCTGATAGTAATCAGATACTCGTGTGTTATTTTTGATAGTAATCGGGTATCCTTATGGTATTTCTAGCAGTAATTGGGTATCCATGTGGTATCTGTGTGGTGTTTCTAGTAGCAATTGGGCAACTGTGTGGTATCTCTGGTAATAATGGGCACCCGTGTGGAACCATGTGGTACCTGTGTGGTATTTCTGGCTTCACGTGTGATGTTTCCAGTGCCTTCCACTTCACCAGAAAACTTTAATTGAAATATGAATTTTTTCATGTAAACGGAAGTTCTATCTCATCTTATTTTTAAAAAAGATGTTTTCTTCTTGAATCAGCAATGGGTAATTAAATTTTTAAATGTCACATCAACATATGTTGAAGACATCATTTGTTTTTTCCTCCTTTGACTTTTTAATATGCTAGATATTATTAATGCATTTAAAAATATTGAATCAGTTTCTTGATCCTGGATGGAATCCCACTTGGACATAGTGAATTATTCGTGTAGTGTACTGCTGATTTCTATGTTCTAATGCTTTATTAAGGATGTTTATATTTCTAAGTATGACGTGTCTTAAAATACTTTTTTGGATAATAACTATTGGCTTTAGACAAAGGGGTTGGAAGTTGACTTTCCCGTGTTGCAGTAAGATACATAACTTAGGAGTCATTTCTTTCCCCACATGTACCAAATTACAACTGCATAACATATTTTTACTTTCTAGACATCAAATGTTTATTTTTATAGGTCCTATATCAAACATATGGTGCCTATTATTAAAGATCACGATCAAACTATCATATATTTTCTATACTTAAAACATCTAAAGAAATATACTCTAATGACTGTTTATTTACTTAACTTTACTACACATACTGCAATTTCATTGAAAGTTTGTCCGTTGCTCTTGGAGAGAGCAGTGTAGGGTAAAATCAGAAGGAAGACTTAGGTTTGAGACAAAGTTGCCCAAAGCTCTGACATTGTGCCACTTTCTTGGAAACCTTGGTATTGCAGCAGTACAGATGTAGATACTTGATTTAACTGCAAATAATTATATAATTAATATCAGGCTACTGGTTCATAATTTGAAAGAGACTTTTATAAGCTTATGTTTTATGCAAATTAAAATCTTAGGTGGAGATGAAGTTGGAAAGAGTGAGGGTTGGCTTGCAACACATCCAGCCTTTGCTGAGGACCAGGGTTCTCTCTTTGGAGACGGATACTGCACTCTTTACAAAGCAGTAGTGACTTCTGGTGTTGCACTATTCCAGAAAACTGCAGCTCTGGTAAATAAAACAGAATGGTTTTGCTCTAATACAATATATTGATAGTTTTTTTAAAAATATGAGATCTTGATAATTTATGCCCAAAATGCCTTCATAGATTTATATGGAACATTCATTAATTATTAACTGAGCAAAGTATAAATAATCCTTCCAAAGCATCTTTCATGTTTTCAACTAATTCTAGTCTTTCTATCTTTATTCTGGTACAAATGATGTTAAGCACACACACATACATTCATACACACATAAGTACACATGCATTTACTCATGTCTTAAAATTATTATAAGAAAATACATTTGCTTAATTTAGTTTTATTTAATGGTGTTTATTCAGATTGTGACTAAATATTTATTGCTCAAACTGATGTTGAACTCGTGATTCTCTTTGCCTCAGTCTCCTGAGTGCTAGTCTTACTGATGTATATACCCAGGTTCATATAAATTATATCATGTTTATTTTTTCCAAAGAGTCAATTTGAATTTATTCTTCATTTAAAGGATGTGGAGGGGACTGGGTAGTATAAAGGAGAATGTAACAGATGTTCCTGTCTTAAACAGGGCACTTTGCCTCACACACCTTTGGTACTCAACATATGTGTCTCTTGATCCACTTGGATGCCTATTGTCAAATTCTCCATGATTTCTGCTGACTGCTACAGCAAGTTATCAAGCCTGAAAAGGTAACTATGGGAGTATTTATTTGCATCTGATTCAATGAGCAACCTGAGACTTATAATTCATCCCTAAAGTTGAGGCAAAGCTTTGTGGGACTCATCCTTTGAATAATAGTTTCTACATAAACTTCCCCTATTAATATCAGAGCTTTATTGTATTGTTGGTAACTAATGTGTATTAGGCAGTGGAAGAAATACTATGTATGTAGTGACAGAAAGGAAAATGCTTTTCAGGTATTAATTTATTAGTTCCCTGAAGAACACAAAATGCGGTATAATTTAGTAGGAAATAAGTTACATGAGGTAATTCCATATCACCCGTTTTACTGAAAGTCTATGATAGACCATTGGATATAGCTCAAAGTACAGTATTGCCAAGTATGTACAAGATCAGGTTGTGATCTCCAACAGAGAAAGATGGGGTTAGAAATGTAGATCTGACAGACACACACACAGTGAGAGAGAGAGAGATCAAGTAATAATTTATAGTCCAGAATCAAACAGCAATAATTATGAGGATGCCAAAATAAGATATTCTTAAACCTAGTATTTTGTACCAAACAGCATTCTATATGAAAGAGGAAGAAAGAATATATAATACACACACACACACACACACACACACACAGAGTGAGAGAGAGAGAGAGTTAATTATTTCAGGATCAGAGGTCAAGCATACAAGCATATTTGGGTGTGTATATTAAGAAGGATCACACTTGTAGACTACAAGATTCCAAGCTATTATCTGAGGAAAGGTACTCAGAACACACTCACATGAACTTCAAGCAATAGAAATGTGTCACTGATTTGCACTGCAAGTGTGGTGTAGATTTTAATTAAGCAGTGATGCTCCATCTTTGAAAGCCTAAATATCTTTCTGAAATGAAATACACAAACAGCCATCTCTGAGATACAAGAGTAAACCATCAATAAATTTGGAGAATTTTATCTTGCAGAAGGTTCTTTGTAGATGTTCTATATGCTTTCATTAGTGTGCTAAAATATTATTATGCTATATATATATATATATATATGTGCTATGGAAGTACATGAGTGTCACTTTTTTGCTCTTTCTCAATGCACACAAACATTTGAAAGCAAATATTATTCTCTGTTAGTTTATGCTAAAGATTCATCCTCAGTTCTTCAATCTTCCCAGAAAATAGTTTATGAGTTTCCATCTGCAATAGCATTTTCCATTAACAGAATTTCTGAGGCATAGTTATGGTATAAAAGAAATACTTTAAGCTTAGTGTTTTTAACTGGCAATGAATCATTAAATATAATACAAATATGTCATGTGAATAACAAATAATTATTGTGGACAAGCAAATTTTCAAATTAAATCTGTTTCAGCTCTATTCATTCAATTTGTTGATAAAAAGCTTTTATAGTTCAAGTATAGTATGTATTTAGAAATAGAACTATTATGCAAGGAGGCTTTAAATTAGATAAACTGCTTCTACTGTGCTATTATCCAACAGTATACAAACAACATAAGCATTGTTCAAAGAAGATGAATGTACATTAGAAAGAAAATATGCTATTTAAAGCTGTTTTTACATTGTAGAAAAAATAAGTTACTATTTTTTAATAATTAGAAACTATTCCTCCAGTCCCCATCTTCTATCTTACTTCCTTATCCTCTATTGCAAATAAGCACAGTAAATGGGGTGCCAGATGTTTACAATCATAATTTTGCTGTTAAAATTAGAGCAAGAAAAAAAAACTGTGAAGGCCATCTCATATCCCAACACATTAGCATAAACACAATGACATACACTGCATACATGTACATTTGAATATGTGCATTTGAGAAGAAGTCATGGAAATTTAACTTATGACTATATTATTCATATCTGAATAAATTAATCATGATGGGTATTCATGTTTATAAGTGGACTCACAATGACTTCAGCTGAAAAGAAAAATAGACTGGTAGACTTGAGTATCTTCAAAGGCATAGTGTGTTTGTGTGTGTGTGTGTGTGTGAAAGAGAACAAAAGGCAAATATATATAGAAGCAATATTTTAAAAGTAATTATTCCTCATCAGTAACTTCTACTGCCCCTACTCTATGCAGAAAAGTGGATTAACTCTCTGATATTATTAATTTACCAAATTCAAGGCAAACCATAGGCTATTGCATGTGTACCCAATGCTTTAAGAGGACATCAGGATTCTGAGCATATGTGACAGCATGCCTGTGCTTGGGACTCTGAGCATATGAGACAGCATGCCTGTGCTTGGGACTTGTCCTGAAATTGGATTACCTTGTCCAGCCTTGAGATGAGGCCTTTTCCTTGTCTTTTTGTGTCTTGTTTTGCCATGTTTGGGTGTTGTCTCTTGGAGGCCTCCTCCTTTCTGAAGAGAAACAGAGAAAGACTGGACCTGGAGAAAGGGACATTGATGGGGCAAACAGAGTGGAGTGGATAGAAGGGAAACTGTGGTAGGGATGCATTTTATAGGAGAATCTATTTTCAAAAAATAGATATATTCCAAAAATAGACTGCATTTGAAAAACTGCAACCTAATCATTGTAAAATGGAACTCAGGTTTCAATTATTTAAAATAAAATATAAATGTAAACATTAAGCTTAAATTTACTATTTTCTGTAGATTTATCTTTTTCTACTTTATGTGTATTAGTGTTTACTCTAAATATCTGTGGATCATGTGAATCTCATTTTAAAATGCCTCGTATAAGCACTGGAGAAATTCTACATCCTTCTATTAATTTTCATGAAGAAAATTTAAACATACACATAAAAACATACTTAGACATAAAAGCACACCATTTGTTTTTCCCCCTCTGAGCATGTAATACAAAATTGGGAAAAATCCACAAGTATTTGGATGGCCCAGTATTCATGAAAGACAGACTTTTGTTTTCAGCTTATAGTTTTTCCATTGATACCAGACCTGGAACTTTTCAGAAAGTCGTGGAAATTTCAGCAAATGTGAATCTGGTTTTGACACAGTTTTCCAGTATACTCAGGTTGACTCCAGAACCCGTGTGGCATTAGTAAAAGGATTTCACTGTATGTGACTGGAGGCATTGATGCTCACTTAAGCTCTTGGGATTTTTGTCTTATGCAAAAAATAGTAAAAAGAAAAGAAAGAACCCGCATCTTTCCAATATGAACCCATTTCATTAGGTTCAGGAATGGCAGCTCCCTCATTCATTCCAGTCATCAGATCTGCATCTATCAATCACATTAACATGGCTTTTGTTTCTGATGTTGCTGTTGTCTCTGGTCTAGAACTTTCTCGGAATCATTTCTTTCTGATGAAATGAACATAGCATGGCAAAAACCTGAAGACAAATCCAAAAAAGAAGCTCATTTCCTCATCAGGTTTCAGAATAGCCCCATAATAAGACACTTGCTCATACTTTCAAAAGTCTCATTTCCCACTTGATAACCCATTTTTAAAGCAGGACATCCTGGTCTCTGTTGCGTGAGGAGAATTATCTTTAGACGAAGCAGGCCATATGCCTCCTAATATGGAAAACAAAAAGACTCTAGCTACTCAGTGGGGTGAGATCAGACACTGCTCAGGAGTTGAAGAAGAGCACCAGTGGCAGAGGCACCACTGAGCTGCATCCCAAGAAGGGTGTCGGAACTGATTTTGGAAAAGATGATCTGGGCCAGGTGGAAATATTTAGCGAGTGGGAAGAATACATTTTCCAGCTGTGAAGCTGCTTAGCACTTAGTTCAAGGGAGTGAACAGTTTATAGAGGCAATCCTTTACCTTTCCCATGAAGAAAATTCCCTGAGGATTCTTCCCCAGCTCTTAGCTTAAAATACCGCTGAATCTTGGAATGGTAATGATTTTTATTGATTTTATAGGGATTTGTCATTTTTGTCAAGTCTTGAGCATGTGAATTATTTATTTACCTCAACTAGTAGAGTGATACCTATAGATATTATTTAACAAGCATTTCTGTATTTTGGAATCAGAGATATATAACATTTACCCTGTATGTTATTACATTGAACATGCATTTGTGAAGAAAGATAACATTAGTAACTTGAAAATGACTTTTATATCCCAAGCACAAACATGCCTATAGTAGTGATCCTCATTAGGTATCTTCCATTAGAGTTGGCAATACACAGCGTTTTGTATAATTGTCATTTAAAGTAAGGCCTTCATCTCTTAAGTAAATTAGCATGGATTAAGTGTCTTCTCTATAATAAATACAATATTAGGGGATGGTGAAATAGGAGTGACCAAGAAATATTTTTATAACATATAATGTCATATAACTATTTTTTAATGAGCTAAAATCAAATGACCCATTACAAACAGATATTTATTAAGTTCCTACATGTCCCAGAAACTGGATATGTTGATGAAAATTTACGAGTAGATAATAAAGACATTAATGCTCATAATGTATAATATTGTATGGTAAGAAGAAGCTAAATAATTACAATAGCATGAAACACGAACAGTTCTAAAGGGGAAGGAAGAAATGTTAAATTTGTTCTCTGATCTGGGACATCCATCTGCTTCTGCTTTTAAACATTAGTGATCTGAACCCAAAGATCATTGACTAAAGGAAAAGATGAATGCCCTAAAGGAAAGATAGTATGTATCATAATAAGCATATAAACTCTGTACCTCTTACAAAGGGACATAAAGACAATTGCCAGAGAAATTATATCTTAAATACTGTTGTACAGAGTTGCAATCAAAGTGTTTACCCAGAACACAGTGACTTTAACTGTGGTTAGTGATCCCATACAGGGTCACAGAACTAAATGTGTTGGGATGTGAAATTTTATCAACAGTAAATTTTCCGAATATCCAATGAACAAAAATTAATACAAAATATATAATTTATCTGAGAATTTTGTGGATGTTCTTACCCATGTTGCATGACATGACTTCCCTGTACCCATTTCTGGTATGCAACTTTATGTTGTCCATGACATCACACCACACCAACCAACATTTGGCTTGCAAGGCCTCAGCTCAGATTTGACAGTGATCTATACACTACATATTATAGTGTTTTGCTGTAGACACAAATTTCTATTCTTCCAGAAGCATAATGGTTTAACTATGAAAAATACTTTTAATATTTCCTTACATTATTCCTCAACATATGTCAATTTGGTATAGATTGCATTGGGTTGGATTAAAATGCTTCATCTTCATTTTAAAAATTGTTATTTGGATTGCTGACTTGACTTTCATTTAATAATCATTCAGTGAATTTTGGCATGGAATTACAAAAGTATCTCCAAAATTGAGTCTTGTGACAAGGCAGCATGTCCTGGTAGGAAGAATAGGTCTCAAGGGAAGTAAAGAAAGAGTAAGTGACCATGGTCCTAAAGTTTTCCTTAAGGGTATCTCCCAATAAAATAAACCTTTCCACTAGACATCATCACTTAGAGATTCCAACAATAACATGGTGAGTTAAGAACCAACATGGTCTATGTGTGGTTAACTGAAATCTCCAAAACTGTGAACCAAAAGAAACCTTTCCCCTTCGTAAGTAGATTGTCATGGGTACTGTTTACAGTAGCAAATATCTAATAAAAAGCAAGGAATGAATCGGTGGAAAGGTGATCACATTGAACTGGAAGAAGTAATGACTTCTGAGATTGATATTAACGTAGTGACTGAGAATTAATCTAGATTTCTTTTTTTCATTGTTCTGGTCATCACTATACTATAAGAATTTACATAAAAACAGATTTATTGTCCAAAGACCCTAGGCAACATTACCTTGGACTAATTTTGTGAAGGAGATGTGACAATGAACAATTGTCCACTCCTAACATACCACACTAGCTGAAACTGTCTAAACAAGAAGCAACTGAAATAGTTGCTTGAAGGTACAGTTGCAATGTCAGGTTAAAGGTATTGGCCTGTTCTTCAAGGTGTGCATTGTGTTTTGATGCAGCCATTACTTAATAAAATGTTTCAAAAGTAAAATCTATGATCTGGAATCAAAGAGCAGACTCACAAAAGCTGGGGCTGGATCCTAGAAGTAGAATTGGACCACAGGAAAATACTGTAAAGCTGCTACTGAGTTATTTTGAGCTCACTGTTCCAATAGACTAACTACTGAAGAAAAATGTTACCAGATTGCCAATAGCATCGGCCCTGGATAGCATGAGGATATGATGTGGCCACAGAAGAGTATATATAAAAGACAACTCTAGAACCCAAGCAATGCATTCATGGTTGTCCTTCGCAGTATTTTTATGTCTTTGATTCTTTTGGACAATTAACTGAAGCATTAAGCTTGATCCCTGAAGCTTTAATTAAGTTCTGTACCCCCACAGCTAAAAGTCTGAGCCAGCCTCCTGAGAAAATTACTTGGGTTAGCTCAAATGATGGTCAGGTAAGAGATAACATGTATAGTGAAAGAAAAGAATGACATGTGACATCTGAATTCTGGAACCAAGTGGAATTGGGTGGATTACAGCTAGGCTATTTCAATCCTCCTGATACCTCCCTTTTATTGGAAATCATAGTAAACCATCATGTAGAGAAAACAACATGACCAAGTGCTCTAAATTTTGACAGAAGTAGATTTGTGGTCTGCACAGTCAGTCAGAGCAGACACAGCCAGAACCCATCTTTCAATCATTGGCACACACTGATGTATGCTGAAGGGTTACTGCAAAACTGAGGAAGTTCCTTGTTTAGCCATGGGAGCTTCTACCTTAGCTTGCTGCTCTTACCCGCTGAACTATTTCACCAGTGTGAAATTTTCACTTTGTTGCTCAATTTGTTTATTCTACCTACAGTTCCCTGTAACTTTTATAAATTCATGCACTTACAAAAATTATTGCCCTAGTTTGTTTTTGATCCATGGTGTCTTTGAACCAAGGAAGACGTTCTTTATCCAGGAAGTTGCTTTTAGTCAGTACAACCTAAAAACCTAAAAATTGAAGAGTATATGTAGAAACCATGAGACCCCTCTCTACAGGATATACAAGAGTATGGCAAGTTGAAGGCTACTAGGGGCACTTCTGATATCACAGTTTCCTCAGGGAAAACACCATAAAGAGAACTCAGTACTGCTCTTGGCTTCTGGTAGGACTTCTATCCAGCTTCTTAGTAGCCAGGTATGGGGAAGAGCACACCACATTGTCAGGACTATTTATAATGCCCAGTTCTGATAGAGCCATTCTTTTTTCAGTAAGACTGCTGTCTTGATCCATGAACAGTGTTTGGAGGTTGAAACTGATGAAAATTTGTGAATAAGCATCATGAAGCATTAAAATACTTCAAAAGACAAGAATCACAGGACAAACACAAGAAAATACACTGCAAAGTGTGAGTTTGACTTTCTCTAAAGGACAGGATGTGCCCAGTGTTGTTCTTTCAGAGAAGGAAGCTACCTTTATTCAGAGTGAACTCAAGAGGAATGCTAAGAAAAGAGTGGAGACCTTTTCCACTTTTTTTTTTGAGGCAGGGTTTCTCTGTGTTGCTTTGGAGCCAGTCCTGGAACTATATCTTGTAGATCAGGAGTCTCCAAACTCACAGAGATCCGCCTGTCTCTGCTTTCAGATAAGGAAGACTTACAGTGTCCTGTGAAGCCTCCAGCACTGAGACAGGAAGCTTCCTGGAAAGTGTTCAGTAAAGAAAATAAGGGAAAATCTGGGTTTTGAGGCTCTGGTGATAGCAATATCCAAAGAATCACTACACTTTCAAATTACAGTGGCTCTCAGTTATGGTTTTGGTGCGGGAGAATTGTCTGTATTCTGCCAATCATGTTTTAAATAAACACTCATTGGCCAGGCAGGAAATATAGGTTGGTCAACCAGACAGGAAGTAGAGATGGGGCGATGAGAACAGGAGAAAGCTAGGAAGGAGGAAGCCCATTCCTCCCATTCCAGCCCAGACAACCGAGAGGCAAGATGTAACCTGCCCAGCTGAAAGGTATCAAGCCATGTTGCTAACATAGATAAGAATAATGGGTTAATATAAGCTACAAGAGCTAATGAGAAGACTGAGCTAATGGGCCAATCAGTTTATAATTAATGCAGACTCTCTGTGT